>VZTE01005490.1:0-252101 GCA_013397775.1 Eulacestoma nigropectus | reverse complement strand
AGAGTTTTAACTCTTTGTCTCTCACCTGAGAAAAGAGCTGGCTAAAAGCAGGGAGGTGCTTCCTCCACTCTGTGGCAGGAACTCAGAGTGTGTGAGCACAAACTGCTCTGAAAAAAAATTCACCTGGCTTCTCCCCCCCTCTCCTGAGAAACAGCTTAGTGACACAGGAAGGCACAGGATTCATGTCTGGCATAGGGCAGACAATACGGAATACAGTATCATACAGTCACCCCAGGACACCTTCCAACCACTTTCCTATCCATCTCACAATCTACCCATCACATCCATCTCTCCACACTGTACACTAACTCCAATTAATGCAGAAAAAGTACAATATCTTTTAAATATTTTATATAGAAAAGCCTTCTTAGCATGTCCTCCTTTTCTCTGGTGTTATGCTCACCATGTTGGTGCTGTTATGGGTGCTAATGCTGACAGTCACTCTTTGGGGTGTCAGCAACCTGGAGTCTTTGCACAGAGAAGGACTGGGAGCAGACGTGTCTTCCTCCTTTTCTTCAGGAGAGGCTGGATGGTTGTTCTTATTGTCTTGGGGTGTACATTGTATCATTTTTATAAATTTTCTCTTTTTTTTTCTTAATTCCAAGTTATTTGGCTTTGTTCAGTTCTCTTTGGGACCTCAGAAACTTATTTTCCTGAACAAGTTCCTTTGAGCAAGCCAGAGGTTTTCTCTCACTCTATGTTGTCTATATAATGAGCTGTCCTGATGCTACCTTTTTTAGGTAAACCATATTTTTATGCTTATTTTTCTGAAAAAAGATATGTATTATGGGATGCATACTTTCTTTCCAGCCTCAAATCATTGCTGAAGTTACATTTACATTCAAATCTCACCTTCTCTGCTCCTTTTTTTTCTTTTTATTTTCTTCTCCTGCCTTAGTTTTCTCAGTTTAATTAGGGAATAAATTAAATCCTAATATCATATAAAATTACTGGATTCACTGGCATTTAAATAAGTTATTAACATGTTGTTTGACACTCTGAATAAAACACTTGGGCAATGCAATGTTCCAGTACCAGGAACCTGCATTGCACAATACAATTTATGATTGGCAACTGGGCTTCATGCAAGTAAGATATTGGGCTTAGGCCAGGAAGGGTTAACAGCCATTGCTACTTGAATTTTAATATTATTTTAAATTTTATTTTTTAATTTTAGATTGTAGTTCATTTTAAATCAATAAGGATAAATGTTCCTTATCCCTTCTGGTGAATGATACCTAAAAAAGCCCTACAGCATGGTGAACTTACTGTTTAAAATACAAGTAGTTTTTACACAGCATTCTAGTACTTATTTAAGGTCCTGTGCCTCCATGCTAGAGCATTTTAACAGACTTACACAGTAATGAAATGTGCAGTCAGAAATACATTATATATGGTCAGCAGGCTGCACAGCCTTGCCTAAACTGAACAAGCTGTTCAACTTATTCATCAGTGACCTGGATGTGGGGACAGAGTGTACCTCCAGCAAGTTTGCTGATGATACAGAACTGGGAGGAGGGACTGATACCCAAAGGCAAATGCAGAGTCCTGCACCTGGGGAGGAATAACTCCCTGCACCAGCACATGCTGGAGGACAAACTGCTGGAAAGCAGCTCTGCAGAGAAGGACCTGGGGGTCCTGGTGGACAACAAGCTGTCCATGAGCCAGCAGTGTCCTTGTGGCCAAGAAGGCCAGTGGTGTCCTGGGGTGCATTAGGAACATCATTTCCAGCAGGGTAAGGGAGGTGATTCTACCCGTCTACTCAGCCCTGGTGAGGCACATCTGGAGTGCTGTGTCCAGTTCTGGGCTCCTCAGTACAAGAAGGATAAGCTTGCAACTGGCAGTCCTGCCCAGCCATAGGGCCTGGCTTCAGCTTCCCAGAAAGCTGACAAGCTACGGAAATGCTTAGCTGGCTTACTTCCTGCCAATGAGTAATGACTAAGATTGCGCACAGAGAATATCCTGAAATACTTTCCCTTGTTTGTTGGGACCTTGTATACATTCAGAAGGATTCCTGTAAAGGAATGTATATATTTTTGTGTTGGGGTGGTGTGTGTAATAACAGATATGATGCAGCGTAATTCAGCAGAAAGCAATTTTCTGGATTCAGATTATCCCCATTTATTTTTGTCAGTCTGTGTCTCTCAGCAGGTTTCACCTATCTGCATATGTGCTTTCAATCACTATCAGGTGTCTTATCATCATTAGAGGGCATTATCCTGACAGCATTCTCTAAAACAGAGAGGCACTGCAATCCATATTTTATAAATGAGGAAATGAGATGCAGTAGCTGACACAGACCATCTACGATGTCCGCGATGAAGCTATGGAATGATCCAGGTCCTTTGAGTCCCAACAGGTGTCCCAGGCCCTGGATACAATCACTCCTACAGCACTGTTTTTCACTCTTGAGAGGATACAGGTAACAGTCCAGAGTGAAAAATAGTGCCATCAACATCTTAATTTATATCAGAGAAATAAAAAAAACAGAGATAAAGTATTCTCTTTTGGCAAAATCTCTACATTTCAAAATGTGCTAGGTTTGGCAAAACTTTCATTAAATCCACTTGCAAACTTACACTGACTCCTTTTGCTTCTGTTGAATCATTCCTGTTAAGGAACAGAACTCTTGCTTTTCCCACTATTTTGCTGCATTTTGAGCTGTCATTGCTCCGTTGGACACAAGCTTTGAGGCATGGTCTCCGTGAGCTCCCAAAGGATTCAGCAAAGCTTTTAAATACTTGCCTGAAGTCAGTGGGATAACTTGAGGTGCAAAGCTGGTCAAGATAGGTACCCTGAGGAGCTGTAGGTTTCAGGGCCAGTTTCCAGTATCCCCTGAAATAGGCAGGAATTTTTTCACCGACCTCAATGGGATTTGGTTCAAGTTTATTTTCACTTCAACTTGCAAAAGACATGAAGGAGTAATAAATAAGGAAAATAGTTCAACTGTTTTTGCTCAAGCCAGTCAGCTCACCAGGTCCACGCTTACAGTGCATCGTCACCCACGATTGCATGAAGCCTTTCCTGTGCTAATGGGTTGTCTGCACTTTCTGAGAAGCATTGAAAGCCCATGAACGAGAAGTTAAGCTTAGAGGCTGCCAGCTGCTGCAGAGGCAGCAAATGCGCTGCAGAGTCTGAAGGACTGTGGTGGAGGTCTGCAGGGAGGCTTAACAGGCTTGAAATGATAAAGTGAGTTGTCATCTATGAAGATGTATCATATCGATTATAGCAGTGCAAAAAGCTTGTCCCAGACTAGCAAAATATAAGACAAAGTGAAAGAAGAAAAAATGCCTATCAGTTCAAATGAATATGAATGATCAAATGAAGGCAGATGCCACTTTACATCTCCCAGACTCATATTAATCCATCAGAAATTCATCAGGTATTGGTTTTAGCTGGGGCAAAGTTAATGCTCTTCCTAGTACCTACTATGGTAGGTATTACTATGGTGTTTTGAGTTTGTGCTGGAAACTGTTGATGGCACAGGGATGTTTCATTACTGCTGAGCAGATCTTACACAGAGCCAAGGCTTTTCTGCTCCTCACTCCACCTCACCAGTGAGGAGGCTGAGGGTGCACAAGAGGTTGGGAGGGGACATAGCTGGGACAGCTGACCCCAGTTGATCCAAGGGACATCCCAGACCTTATGGAATCATGCTCAGCATATCAAGCTGGGGGGGGAGAAGAAGCAAGGGGGACACATTCAGAGGGATGGAGTTTGTCTTCAAAAAACTGTTACGTGCAATGGATCCCTGCTTTCCTGGGGATGGCTGAACACCTGCCTAACCAATGGGATGAATTAATTCCTTGTTTTGCTTTGTTTGCATGCACAGCTTTTGCATTATCTATTAAAGTGTCTTTAATCTCAACCCAGGAGTTTTCTCACTCTCACCCTTCTGATTCTCTCTCCCATCCCTCTGGAGGCAGTGAGCAAGCGGCTGTGTGGGGATTAGTTGCTGGCAGGGGTTAAACCACAACATCGGGGAGCACAGGGCTTCTTTCTCTTTGTCACACATCCATCTTGCTTTGCTCATGTAGTGCAAGAGAAAAATAAGGAAAGCCTAGCAAAGTTTTCATTTTCTTACCAAGAAACAAAGCTCAGTTGCCCAGGGAAATGTTGGAGTCACTATCCCTGGAGGTATTTAAAAGACCTGTGGATGTAGCACTTAGGGACATGCTTAAGTGGGGGATTTGGCAGAGCTGGGTTAATGACTGGACCCAAGGATCTCAGAAGTCTTTCCCAACCTAAACAATTCTGTGATTCTGTGAGGTCATCGCCTCTCCATCGCTGTTAGCAGACTTCCCCGTGCTGCTTGATGCTGAGCAGGTTGCTCTTGGGCAGCACACAGAGGACCAGCATGGCATTTGCCTGTGTCCAGGATAGAGCACTGGGGGGGAAGCTGTGGAGACAAGGGAAGCAGCACAGACAGTGTTAGTCATGCTGGAAGGCAGGCAAAGGAAGTGAAGCAGGAACAGAAACAAACAAGCAAACGCAGCTCAAGGCTAAGCTGCGCCCAGAACAAAGGTTCAACTAAAAAATAATTTATAGCACTGTAAACAAGAAGGGAAAACATTCAGCACACAGAATGAGGAAAACAGCTGTGTCCATTGCTCTATTCTCACACCCTCCCAGCCAGCGACATCCCCTAGGAAAAGTCTCACAAGCATGCATGGAATTCCCCTGGGAGGGCAGTGGTGATTAGGACTGCGGCTGCGTTACTTCCCAGCCTGTGCAGAACCTGGCAAGGGCTGACATGCAAAAATGCACTTGACATGTCTCAGCAACTGTGCCAGGTTGTCTTGGCACTCTGCATGCTCTGTATTTCCCTGTCCAACTCATGTTAAATGGTAAATGGAAAGAAGCAAACTTCACAGTGCTCTGGGTATCTCATGGGTTTGATGATGAGTCCCTGGGGTTTGGAAGGGAGAAGCTGTTTGGTTCAGAAGGCATAGGACAAACTGTCATCTGGACCACGAAAAAATGCATCTGCTCCAAAGAGAGCACAAATTATCACTTGAATACCACTAAAAAAGAAATTGAAATGTGAAATTATTTTGTCTCCAAGGCTGAGGATGTGGCTTTTCCATGTTCAAAGAATCCATGTAATATCTCATGCAATGAGATAAGCATATGTAAATAATCTAAAATCATGGTTAAGGACAAAAAGCAGTGAGAATATCTTGGCTACAAGATACTGGCCTAGGAATTGAGTATTTTACACTTAGCATATTTTTCCAAAGTACTTGTAACTGAGCACCCACCTGTCAGAGATACAGAAGCAGACAGGACAGACAGCAGATCTGATCCTGCTCACTGGTTCCCACATTCAAGACTTCTCATCCTCTGGGGTCATTGGAGTTTTCCCACTGACTTCACAGAGGCCGGGTGTCACCACAGAAAGTGCTGTTTTGCTGCAAAACCTACTTCAGCTCCAAGAATAAATCTGTACCATGTAGAATCACACAACCTTCTCACCACTATCAAAGAGTTTTTGTAGGACCTACTCAGCTATTGTGTTTTTAATCCTTTTGGGGAAAAAAAGGAAAAAGCAATTTAAAGTTCTTGCATCATTTTTAATCCCCCTTTTCCCTCAAAAGGCATGTTTTTCTTTCTGCTCAAGGAACGTTTTCTCAGTTCCAGGAAACCAAACACTCACACCATGGCAGATACAAGTTTCAGATCTCCCCAGAGACACCATGGACTGACTGTCTGAGTACCATTTCAGTTCTCAACCCCTTGCCCAACTACAGCCTAACTTTACAGTAGCTGAGAGCCTAAACAGACAGCAACATCCATTAGGTGCTTATGTTCATGTCTGCGTACTTGTTCCAGCCCACAAACGACGTATTCCTGCTGAACTGTTCAGAGCTCCCATCACAGCCTCTGCTACTGACCCCACCTGAGGTTAAACATTGTCATTACCCTTCCTGTCCTCACAAAACACAGACAAGTACATTTCTTGGAGCAGGTTAAATCCAAGAGCTCATGGACATGACAATTCCTTCTCTCTGGAAGAAAACTCAGGAGCATGACAGAGAGTGAGCTATGAGTTATGCAACTACACTCCGCAGAAATGATGGGAAAGAAGAGAGGACACAGACCTCATCTATGGAACACATTGGCAATAGACTTTGAGGTCCTTCATGGTAAAGGGTTGACCTGGATACATTAACTGGGAATGCCAAGTGCAGGTGGATATCCACTGCTTTTAAATGGCAGGGATTCATGAGGGGCCCGCTCCTATTAGACATGTCATGTTTAGTTCAGTGTGTTCTCTGAAAATTCCCTGCTTACATGCCTATATATCTCCTTGCATTGCACAGAGGAGTGCACAGGCTGCAATGAAGGTAGAGAGTTTTCCTGGCTGGCAGTAATAGCTGGTCACCACCGCAGCTAAGGTCCTGATTGATTCTGTCAAAGGAAATACACTAGAAATTATTATAACTTAACCCAAAAGGCTCAAAAATCAAGGAAAAGATAACTAAGTGTCAGAAGTTGAACGGTTTATGCCTTAGTGCTGATGACTGTAACAATAGTTGGCATTAATTGAAGGGGGAGAAAGATACATAAAAAAAAAAAAAAATAAAAAAGGAAAAAAATAGATTGGATTTCAACCTGACATTTTAGTGTGATTTTCCTTGTAGTGAGCTCTACCTGACTGTGAAAAGCCTCCCAAGGGAAGGGATGGCAGCTCCATCACTCGGGTGATATAATTGCTGCATTTTGTGCCTTTGGTAAAGCCTGAGAACATCTCTCTGAACTGAATCCAGTCCAGGATATGCTTTTCTAGAGAAAGCAGAATGCTTAAGAAAGCTGCCAGAATATTTATTTAATTATTGCAGATTTAATGACTGTGAGTTGAACAAGCATGCCATACGCTTGTAAGTCAAAGCATCCTTTTTATGTTTTGAACTAGACTATTCCCTGGAGTATAGGCAAACTTGTGAAACACTTTCTTTATTTTCAGCCTCATAGTTGTTTTGTTCTACCTCTTTCCAGTCTCTTACTTAATGAGGTGTTGGACTCATAAGTAAATATTTGCTAGGTTTGTTCTTCATGCTGCCAAGATCATGGCAGCCAGTGCTCAGCAGTCAGCTTCTGAGTTATACATTCAAGGTGGTGATGAAACAAATAATGCACAATGGTTACTGATTTTCTTCATACAGACATTGTAGCCAACATCTGGTACCTGTCTCTTCACATGTGCACACAGGAATATTAAGTCAAAACCATCCAAAAGTAATCTATAGCCATTTCAGTAAACTTCTCGAGGGATTAAGGAATAACAGTGAGGATAATCATCCCTGGATCTTTCGTCCATAGAGCTTAAAGTATTTTACAAAGTTGGTATCAGAAGCTCACAATTTAAAATGGAGAATCAAATGAATAGAATACTCTGTGATGTGCAGGGGATGTGAAGAGCATGTGTTGTGGGGCCTTGTGGAAATGTTGTTCATGTGAAAACAGATTTTCTATTTGAAACCCATTTTTCAAATCTCCTTTTCCAGAAGTCAGAAATTTCTAAGCTCTGGTAAACTCTTAGCACAATGGCTTTACCATCCTCACTCAAAACAGCACTGACTCACTAATTTTGAGCACCAACCATGTTGTAGGAGTCTGGGCTGACCAACTTTCATGCAGCTGTGGAAACTTGCTTTTGAACTGGGAGAACTGTCTCACTATAGGCTGACATGGAGAGCTGGTTTTGTCCCAAATCCATTCTTACACAGAAATACTGGAGCTCCTGATGATAGCTGCAAGCCTGATGTGGCCCATATCTCTGTCACCCTCTTTGGCTGGCAAGCTTCTGGTGTGCTTTGGTTTACTAAAGATATGATTTACCTAATTCCATGCATCTTGAGTTCAGTGTCTGGTCCAAGCTGGTTGTCCGAGTTCCTTTAGTCAGTGAAAAAGAAAAATGCATCCAGAGAGCAATTTGTGGTATTTTTTAACAGTCCTCCATCCCTATAGTCATCCCAAAGAAAACTGAGATTACCAGAAACAAGACACTTTGGACACTTGGAGTTAAGGCAGCTGATTCCACCCCCCTAGATGGCTGCCAACGCAGCTAGTTCATGTCTGCACAATTCTTTGTTTGTTGCAACATTTAGACTGAGAGAGCTCCTTACATTTCTCAGCTTATTTTGCTTTGTCAACACCAACCCTGAAAACTTCACATTTCCAAACAGCAGAAGGACACTTGGTTCCTGTACCATGTTTGGCTCTTTCCTCCATGACCACTCATGCTGAAGCTTTCTTACTGCCCTTGAGCCAGGCAGGATCCCACCACTCTGGTAAGGTTTTTGAAGATATTCCAATTAATTTCTGGAGGATGAGGGAGGAATTCATTTCCTTCACTATTAGCATTTTGAATCCTGACCTCTCTCTCCTGACTTCTGGTGAGATTAATCCACAGACAAAAGCAGCTGACCATACTGTGTTAAGCAGCTTTTCACAGGCAAAGTATGGTTCCATCCTGGAAAAATCAGTCTTCTCTGTGTTTTATCATTTCTCCCAGATAGTTTCTTCCTTGCTGCCAGATTCTGTTTACACAAATGGAGGTGAGGCAAGACTGTCTACGGTCTGCCTTACTTCCACTTTTAAGATCTTGAAGTTATAGTTGTTTATATATAAATATGAATATGATCAGAACTGAACAGGAAAGACAAATAGGGGAATCAGATACTGTTTCTTTCATTATCTTTCAATATTTGGGAGATTTTATAATTCTTTTTATGGTTAATGATACAGGAGCAGGCTACAGTTTTGCTATATCAAAGCTTCTTCACTTACAACTCCACTGCATTTCTTTGTCTTTACTCAGAGATCCACACAAGAGTAATAAATTATTTTCTTTATGAGAACTGCAGCATCTCAGGACAATTGATTTAACCACTGTCCCTGTTTCTAACTATATTACTCTGGCTCTACACCAGCACTCCTGCACTGATGACTTCGACACAAGCTTTCTGCGTCGCTGACTTGTTTTGGGGTTTGAGTTAATTTAGTATTCAATGCACAATTATGACAAAGACAAATACATGGCTGTGCTCATTGTCATCTATGTGTGCACTATGCTATTAATTTGAAGCAATATATTTTGTATGCACAAAGTATTTTGCTTGCCTGATTTTTTTTTTTTTTACTATTACATTACCCCTTAACTGAACCCAGAATGTTTTTCTCCATATTTTACATCACTGTCATTTCATGTCCTTCTACACACTTGTGCTTTTCCTAGGTAAATTAAATTCTGTGCACTAGATGGGCCTTTTTCTGTGGAAGCAGAATCACAGCTGATGCACTTTTTTTGGGTGCCTATCCTTAGTTCAATAAAAGTAACCCAGTTAATTACATGCAGTATAAATTCCCTCATCACTGATTATCTTGAAAAAAGGCCTTCAAAGCTGGCAATTACTTATAATGTAAGAGGGAATTACATGTCATTTTTTAAAATTTCTACTTTTTTGCCAATTTCCAGATGTCAGAAACATCTAGATGCTGGTGAAGCTGTTTCAACTGAGAGAGTGAAACTCATCTAGGAGGAATGGGAAATCATCAGGAGGATACAATTGAAAAACCAAGCAAACAGAATGGAAGGAAGTACAGCTGAGTCTAGATATCTGTAAATTTAGAATCTAATGTACCTAGGACTCCTGTAAGAGATAGAGAGAACTTCACCCTTTAAATGAAATAACATCGGGCTTGATCTTCACTTACTTAATGGGTCATGCCATGGGAATACAAGATTCCCAGATTGGCCCCAGATAAGGGGTCCCATAGGCAGGACAAATGCACAAATTGCAATGGAAAACTATGGTTGTAAGTAATCTTGTAAAGTAGAGATAGTTTGCAATTAAGAGTATTTAGCATATTTAGGGTATCCTGTATTAAATAGGCTTGATTTCATATTATCTTATCAAGTTTATTTGCCAATATCTTGCGTATAAGAAGGAAAACTTTAAAACAAGCTGAAAAATGACTTGTTGGACAAGGGTTGTAAATAGGTGCTTATTTGTGATGCTGTACTGAGTTAATGGGTTTTAGATTTTGCTATTTGAACAGTCTTTAGATTTTGGTATTTGTCTGTTCAAGAAGAAATATGAGCATAAAAAAAAAATCTTACTTTTCTGAATGGTGATGGCTTTCCATGATATTGAGATCCTCACACTAAACACTGTAAGAATACTTAATGCTGTTCACCTCTAGACATGAATTTACTTCATATTTTTGTGCTTTTACAAATCTTGAAACTGGAGATGCCTAGGGGTCTGCACCAAGGCCCTGATGAAATTATGAACTGAAGCAACCTGGTCCTGTCATGGTGAGCTGCCTCTTTTACCCATATTGTGCCTCTGCTGGAGGGGACAGCAGTAGCTGCAGCATTCTCCACCTCCATCCTACCCGTCTGGTGCAACCCTGTGCTATCATGCAGTGCCCCATCAATGCCACAGCTACATTCTTTTCTGTGTATCACAGTGTGACATTTTGCTCCTTGACTTCCCCCAGCTTTTTCCAAGAATTTCTACTTGTATGCCTGGTTTTCCACTGTTTTCCAACAATTTGTATCTAATTTCCCCTTTAACAAGATTAATGCACTCAATATCAGCTTTCACAAAACATTTTGCTCATCACCTTTTCATTGATTTGTGCTAATTTGGTGATGATCAGGATCTTTGTTCTCTGTTTTCACTACTCTTACAGAATCACGTCTTGACAGTGGGACTGACAAGAACAACAGTCCCTAATGAGAGAATAAAGAGGCAGGTGAGGATCCCACTTATGCAGCTGTGCATAGCACCCCCATTGCCAAAGCCACCTGGGGCTGGGAGTACCAGGGTGACAGTCCTCCCCATCTTGAGTTCCATCCTCCACATCTTGAGAGGTTACAGAGGGACTTGACTCACTGATGTACCAGTTAAGCACAGAGCATGCACATGTATGAGTAAATTAAATGTGCCCAGGGTCTTTCTTTGGCCCTGAGACCCACAGGACTGAATAAGCTTGTACCCACAGAGCGACCTCTCAGAGCTTCCAACATTGGGTGGCTGTATCCAGGCAGCCCCTTGAAAATAGCCCTCATGTCATATCCAGGAATAGTGTGGGTGAGGGTACTGGCAAGAATAAAAAGTACATAGGAAATGCTCCTAATAGGTCAGTTTAGCTCCTGTGCCCATGAACATCTTTTCATCAGTGTTTAATCCACAGTCATCTGTGGTGGAGGAAGGGAAGAGAGGCATCTACTATATTTTTTAATATTCCATTAAACTGGAGGTTCTTTTATCTTTACCCTGGAAGCTGCAAGAATTTACAACCCTGTGGAAGCTGTTTAAGGCAAAATGGACTCCTACACATGGCTTAGCTACACTGAAAATTGCTAAAAAACCATTTCTATCACTCCCTGCTCTATCTTTCAGTCTTCTGAGTAAAATTCTACCCAGTGTGCTGGCCAGTGCTTCATTAGCCTCCCTGTATGGATGTGGAGGGCCCTGCAAACCTTTGTACAAGATATGGGACATCCTCAGCAGCAGCAGTGCTGGCGGTGTCAGTCTGCCTGAGCCTGGGAACAGGCTGGGCAACAGGCACCTTCAGAGGCAGCTGCCTGACTTAGACTCACAGCAAATTGTATGTCAGTCCCTAAATGTCATATTGAAGAATTATCTGTAGCCCTTAATAAGAAGATCTACCCCTTCCTATTTACTCCCATTGTGCCAGGAATTAAACTTTATTTTTGAACCTGTGCCTTTTGTCTCAGTCAGGAAGGGTACAGAGATGGCCTTTAATTCCTGAACGAAACGTAAGTAAGAAATATTTAACATTTTGCAATCATAGTAGAATTCTTCTGTACTGTTCAGATTCTGTGAATAAATCTGGAAGGATTTGGACATCTAGCTCCCCAAAACACTTAGTACAAAATAGAGGTGAATCACAGTTTCCAAGCTCCAGGACCTAATGCCTGTTCACACTAGTCCATTGTGTGCATTGCACACAAATACAGTTTTTTCACTCCTCACTGCTCAGAGCTTTTAAATCAGGCTCCTGCATAGGAAAAGCTTTTCTGATTCTTGTAATTTGTATGAGATGGATTCATTGGGACTGTTTTTTCCTGTCTTTAATTGCTTCCTCATCAGCTCAGTTCACAAAGCTCCCAAAACACAGCATACTGTCCTTCAGCAATTTACTTTATCTTCATGTGAAAAGAAAACCTCTGATCTGATTCTACTCATGTCTCAAAAGGATGGTGGTTTATTTTACTGCAGAATAATGACAGCATATGAATATAGAGACTTATCAAATAGTACTCACACATGAACAAGCAACTGGAAGTATTGGCACTGTCAAAGGAAAGCTGTCAGGAAAAGATCATGTTGTCATAAACCAAGAGAAGCTAAAAATTAAATTAGATGCTGAACATATTGAACATACAACCAATAACTGAATGATTCTTCCCTTTTAAGAAACCTGAAATGGCTATTTTTCATATGCTAAAACCCACACATCTTTAAAATATTAAAACTACAAATTATTTATAATAATTAATAGATGTGAAGAGCATGCAACAGGTCTATGCTGCACATGTACAAAATGGTTATAAATGCATCATGTACACAAATACATGAAATTGGCAAAAGTGACCTGATGAACTCTATAATAATTCATTATTTATTGAAATATCTATTAACCATAAACCCCTATAGATAAATTTATATATGAAGGTTTAAAAAAAATGCCTCCTTTCCTACTCATGCAGTAATGACCCAGAACACAGCCTGCAATACTATTTAATAATGTCTACTATGGAACAGTGCAGTACATGTTATGAGATGATCTGAAAAGAGTCTGTTACTTAGGATTTGTTTTATAGAGCTGAAAAAGAAAAGACAATGTGGTGGTATTTGTGTTGATTTTCCATTACTAAGAACTGCACTGTGAAACTGGAGGACAGCTAGGAGGAAGAAGATGGGTTTTCTTCTTTTTGGATAATCCAATCACCTACTAGCAGAAACAACACAAGACCTGGTGACCTCATTCTTTCTTAC
Source organism: Eulacestoma nigropectus (assembly GCA_013397775.1). Taxonomy (NCBI): domain Eukaryota; kingdom Metazoa; phylum Chordata; class Aves; order Passeriformes; genus Eulacestoma; species Eulacestoma nigropectus. The sequence continues at coordinate 239,061 of VZTE01005490.1, read as the reverse complement.
ACCTGTCTAAGGAATTTTAAAACAATAAATACTCCTGGAAAACACACATAGAAATGAGTATTTGGAAGCACTATGCATTCTGCAGCAGGGTTCTTTCCCTTACAAAGCCTGCGATATAATTCAACCTCATAACCATCATATATTTTGTGTTTGCTGGGGCACCTTGTGTTCTGGAAGCTCAAAACCCATTACAAACAGAACTACCCTTTCACAGTAGGCAGGGGAATTATAGATTGACATTAATATTTCACACAGTGGTGAATGAATCTGGCACTTTGCTTAGAGTCACACAGACAGTGGAGTGCTTTATGCCAGTGAAGATCAGTAGGATGCACCCTGCTCACCGAGTCTACTGAGCAGGCTCCTGCCCAGCCTAAGGGCTGTCATGCCTCCTTTTCTCAGATGTGGAGCAAATGTCAAAAGAAAGAAGTTTTGTCTCTCAGTTGCTGATCCTGCTATATATTATTCCCCTTAATGATATATCAGGCACAGTTACATCCCGAGGTCCCCCAGAAAACACCCAGCATGTCACTCACAGACAAATAAAAGGAGAAATACTATCTGTCTGCAGAAAGAAAAAGGGTTAACTACACTAATTTACATCTCATCCCTACACCCAATAGACTATAAACGAGATTATGAAATTGCAAAATGCGTTTGCAATTTTAAAACCTTAAATTTGGTTTAAGATAAAGCAAATATACAAGAGCTGCCTAATTAGGCAAGAGGCTAGGACTGCACAGATGTTTTCATCTGTTCTCATGCCATCAGGAAACATTGAACAACCCCACCACAGAAACTGGGAGGTAAATTTTCAGAGTTCTTTGTAATTATATAACAGATAGCTCTTTGGAAAACAGCCCTTATTAATGAACCACAAATAGACACCTCCCTGAGGCCACGTTAAAGCACATTGTACTCACTGTGACTAGGGCACTGGTAAGATGGGATTAAAAAAGTCTCTTATCAGCTCATACCAACCCCTCATAAAATGCATATTTATTATTCAATCTTTATTATATCAATGCTTATGAAGGATGCCTTGGGACACTTGTAAACTATTAAGTAAACCTGTATACTACATATGTGCAAGATTATGTTCTAGATTCTGTGGAAGACAAGGGGTCTGCAAAACTCAGCTGTAAATCATTTGCATTTTTAAAGTTCTGTTTTAGTCCAGGAAACCTCTTGAATTCTTTTTTGTCAAACTTCAGGTTAATGTTAGATTTTATTACATTTTTTTTAAAGTATGTTACCATAGGATATTACAGGTGTGTCAGCCTTGGTTACAGCTCTTACAGATTCTTAGTTCTGGTCTTAGAGAGATTTATGCTGAAATATGTGAATAAGAGTTTCCATTGTCAAAAGGCCAGAAAGCTGACCAAGTCCCTCTGAAAGCCCTGGATTTCTTCATTGGTTCCGATTATGGTCACTTAATATCTCTCATCCTAGATAGCTATATTAGTTTAGAAATGTTACAGACTCTCATGGCCCAGGCTCTGTCTTCAGTGCCTAAAGTTAGCCCTTAAATCTCTTCTTTGCCTGGCTATTAGAGACTCTGGCTAACAAGAACCATTGAAATGTGAAGAAGCTTTAGGTGCTTGGCATATTTCAAAATGTCAGGCTGCTTTTACCTAAATGCTAATTAGATATGTCAGATGAGGTAATCGAAATTCATAGCACTCTGAAAATTATGGTTATCCTTATTTTGGGTTACTGAAGAATATCCCAAGCCAAGCAAAAACTGTGGCTAGCTGACAGTTTGCTCACACATATAGCAAGAAATGACATTTGCATCTTTTGCTTTAACACTTCTCCAACCAAAACCTTTCTCTCAGCCTTCCTTGTCAATCAAACCCAATCCATCTATGGTTCTGACAGACCAGTGTTTTTATGCTGCGCGGGACGTTTGCCTGTCTGCTGAAGATGTTCATCCTGAGTACCACTTTCCTCTACCCTAAGCAGCAGAACAAATTATCAGCTGACAACATGCACCAAGGGACTAATAAGTCATCTGAGTGAATGCCAATATCTTGAATTCAGATATGTGGAGGCCTTAGACTCTTCTCATAATCAGTGAAGAAATTAGGGTGCCTAGTGTTTCTCTGATGGATTTTATCCTGAGTAGATGTCTAGAATGGACCAGCTGATGCACACCGCAGATTACCATTTCCCTCCAGTCATTATGAACACACTAGAGACACAAACTCAGCTATAGCTATTAGTAGGGATGTCTACAGCTAGTTAGGATGAATCCCTCCTGTGCTTCTGATGAATGACATAGAATAGGCCAGGCAGCTCTCCTACAATGAATTGAAACCTGGCAAGAGGAGCTCCTTTGATCTTATGCCTTTTAATAGATAACAATGAATATTCAGATAAAAGAAGGAAGAAGCTATAGCAATGTTATAAATATGCACAAGAATATGCTGGAGCATTGCAGAATAAAAGGACAATAATTAGTGCATATTTTAGGTATTACTGCAAATTTTGTTGGAAAACGTTTGTGATCATCACAGATGCACTTGACTGAATAATCTACCTCTTCCTCAATAACATCACCCTCGATCACAAAATACAGAGGGCAAAAATGGGTTAACATTGGAACTCCTGCATTAAATAGTTGGGGAAAAGCAAGTCAGGCTAAACATTTTGTATGATCCTCTCTCAATAATCTCAAACACCCTGGTATTTAAAAAGCATCACTAAAGCCTACATATTCAGAGAGAATTCTTTGAAGAAACGAATATTTCTCTTGTATTTTTCAAATTATATTCGGCTCTTGAGTTTATATCTTTGTAATAGTGAAATCTAAGAAAATTTTCATATAAAATCAATACATTTATATGCAATCGCTTGATTCTACCAACTGGGTCTTTACATAGCAATGCAGAATTATTTCAAATCCTCAGGTGTAAATATCTGAACCTTTTTTTTTCATTGTGTAGGAGTCAGAATGACCGTGAACTAAGGCATTTTGGAAAACATCTAACATGCTTTTCGGTGCTATAAGATCACAAATGTAACACATCCAACACTGTATAAGCAGTCAAAGCACGAAGTCTGAAAGAAGTTTTTGGCATGAGCATTTTCACTATATTCATATAAACATTATTTTTCAGTGGCCACAACTTCTCTGTGCAATATGAGAACTTGTTTTTTTTTATTTTGAAGCTGAGGGAAACTCAGCCAACAAAGTAAGAGCCAATGACAATATGGGAAAATTCCATGGACATTGAAGACTTCTCAAAAACTGGCCTTTATCTTCTTATGGCTATAGCAGGATCGTAAGATATTTAGCAATATGATGTAAGTAAACATAATGTACATCTGTACATGCAAATTCAACTTTTTTGATACAATATACAGGTAGGATCTTGCCAAAATTTATGCTGGATGGAATGTTTGGGTGTAGGCTTTCCAGTAATGTGTATGGAACTGACATGACAGGTTCCCAAAAACATAAACTATCTATACTTTAAGTAGGTCCTCCTTGAAAAAAATTCCTCACATATGCGGTTTTTATTTACTGGTAGTGACTGAAACAAGGGAAGTAAAAAGAATTTCATAGCTTAGTGTGGTTTACAAGCATTACTTGAGGTGGCTGATATGGCTTGCTGAAATAATCAAAAATATCTGCTGAGCTGGAGATTCAAAAAACCTTGATGGTGTTGTTTAAGAGACAAAGTGGACTCAAAACAGTTTTAGTGAAAAACAAAATAATATAGAAAGGATTTTGAACACTCTCAAACTGGATTTTGGTGCTAGAAAACAATCCACAGTAATTTCTGAGTCTTCACATAAGGAATTGAATTTTCATTTTAATTACTGTTGGGCTATTATTTTACTGGAAAGGTCTGTTATAAATATAGCAGCACAGAACTCTCTGTCTCAAAACTGAACAAAAATTTGTTGTCTAGGACAGTCTTAGCATGATGCTCTGAAATCCAGGTTGGCTCATTGGCTTGCTGTGCCAAATGTCATCAAATCTGTTACAAATGCTCACATGTTTAGATATTGCCTTGGATACACTTCCAAAAAATGATGCTTGTTTTTCTGCACTTTATCCAGCATGACACTGCAATTCCAGAAGTCTTTTTTTCCACAAGAGCACCATTAGGGCATCTAAGAGAAGACCAAGCCAGCTACTACCAGGTTCTCCTCTTCCTTAAAGTCTTTGATGTGACTTACACTGTATAAAGTCCAAACCCACAACATTCATCAACATCAATCAGATAGAGAAGTTAATGAAGTCAGGTAGTCGGGAGACTGCTGTCTGCATCAAATCTCTAGGTATTGCTCCAGGTTATGACAAAGATGCTGAGCCCTGTTTGTCCTAGCTTGTTTAAAATGGTTACAGAGTCCTCAAATTCACGCACTGTTTGGCAGTCACAGCAACACGAAAACACCAAGCATGTAAATTTAAGAATTTACATATGTCTCCACAGTCCTTGATCTGTGGTCTTGGCTAATTCCCTACAACCAGAGTTTTTCCAGAAACTCCCTCTACCTGTGCATATATGGTTATTGTCAGGTTATGCATACGATTCATCAGCCTTGACACAAAACTATGGGCTTTTCATACACAGTAACCGGATTTTGGCTCAACAATAAACTTCACAAGAGTCATCTTGTTGCTGATTGAGTCTACAATACCTCACACAATCTATGCCTCTTATTTAAGCAACTGTTAAACTGAAACAACTTTTGTATAATTTAAACTAGGAATTCAACTGGAGCAAGAACAAAAAGTAATATAAATTTTGTTGTTCTTAGAAATAATTCTTAGAAAGTGTTTCAGAAGCAGATGCAACAGCTGTGAGCATCAGATCAGCTCTTTATGATTTCCTGTCCTGTAATTTTTTGCCAAAACTAGCCTCACCATTTGCTTTGCAGCTGTTAGGCAGGACTGGGTCGATTTTTTGGATGCAGATTTGTGTTAAGTGCTTCAGTGACCCATCCAACAGCAATAATCACATGCGCCAGAGGTTATTCCAACATAGATTATATTGCTAAGGTGGTTTGGAAAAAAGCTTAGATGTGTTTAAAATCCCTTCTGGTCTTCATCTGTTGAAAAAAATAACCAAATTCACAAAGGATCATATAGTGCTGCTGTGGTGCTGTCCACCCCATAAGGCCAGGGAGTTTTATCTCAATTTATATGTGTAGCCAAACATAAAAGTCAAACAAGCTTTCAGCTTACAGCTGAGGAGGTCTCTGAGCTCAAGGTAGTATATTTTGATTTGCTCTGAGAATTCCATCATAAATGACAACTAAATCCTTATATTCTTGTAGCAAGAAGGAAACCTGCATCAGGCAATCCTTTTTGCTTTCTCTAGGTTGCCCAATTTAGGAAAAATCTCTGTATTTATGACAAAGCTACCATCAACAGGATGCCTTTTCCCAGCAGAACAGGTTTTTCATGAGATAGTTATATACCACACCACACTATACCACACCATATTGTCCTCTACGTTTTGCTCTTGTGAGTACAGACTCTCAGCCAAAAGATCTTGTACGTTTTCTGCTCTTAGTTCTATTTAATCTTTACAGTTCATTTTAAATTCACCTTCTCTCTGCTAAGCATAAAAAAATAAGGAATGCAGTTTTTTTATTAAAGGTCTAAAAGCAAGGAAGACTTTTTCAGAAAAAAGGGGTGTTATAAGTTGATAATATCTGATAAGACATTCTGAATGACTATGGTTGACTGCCAATCTTCATCCAAGAAAGGTTTATATCCATAGAGTAATTTAAAACTTATACTAGTAATGGTCCATGAAAAAAATGTAGGGAGATAAATGGAAAATTGTGAAATATGGATCAGTGACATTTAAAACTATAAAGATCACAGAAGAAAACTAGAAAACAGTGGAATGAGCCATAGGCAGCTGGAGATGCAGAGTAACATCAACTGACAGCGACAAACTAATAAAGGACAGAGAAACAGTGACCGATAATGCAATATCAATTGAGAAAATTTCCTAATGAAGATTCACCAAGAGCTCTCAGATCAACTTAAGATCAACAGCTGGGGGCAAAATGCCAGAATCTGACTTTGCATGACATTTATAAAATAGAATGGAATAGAATAGTTGCAGTTGCAAGAGACCTACAACAGTCATCTGATCCAACTGCCGGATAACTTCAGGGCTGATCAAAAATAAAAGCACATTATTACCGCCATTGTTCAAATGCTTCTTGATGGCTGACAGGCTTGGGGATATATCACCTCTCCAGGAAGCCTGTTCCCATGTTTGTTCACCCTCTCAGTAAAGAAATGCTTCCTAATGTCACATTTGAACCTCCCCTTATTTTGTTGGGCTTTGGTTGTTTGGGGTTTTTTTGTTAAATGAAGGACACCACTATGCTTAATTTTTTAGGATTTCAAGTCAATATGCATCATGATGACATTGTATATGAAAGTTTACTGAAGAAGAAATTCTTTAAACAGCACTGTTCAGTACAAACACAAAACAACATACAGATATTTTTAGGCAGGTAAGTTGAGTTACTTGCTGCGTGTCTCTCAACATATCAGTGAAAGATATTTAGATACCAAGATCCTTATGATGTTCTGCTTTAAGTTCAAATTGACAATTCCAGGCTCTCAGGAACAAGGTAGAGAGAAGATATACTGAGACAGGTACAGAAAATTATATTTTCACAGGAAAAAATGGATAAGAATTTACAGAAGATGTAGGGGCATACTCAACATGGTTTGGTGTCCCATCACACCCTATTGACTTAACCTGGATAGCTGTTTGCAGTGAGTGTGTTTCTGGTTTTCCACAGGTACACTAGACTTCCTTTGAGTGAAGTGAAAAGTGTGTCTCTTAATGTAATACAAGTTTTACTTCTGGTGCTTAAGACTTTCTAGCTCCATTCACTTTTCAAACCATCACTGCAGGTATTAGCCACTCAACAGCTTTCATTTGCATTGATCAGTTGACACAGTCTATTCTCAGGAGAATTAATCATTAAATTACATCCTAAGAGATACAGGAACAGCAAGCTCTGTGTTAATTTTATGCCATTCTTAATTTTTCATATCTCCTAGGTGCTGCAGGCTGTGCACACTAGAGTGTTCATGCATCACTAAGTAATGAGACCTATTTGAGCTTCAGAAACTTTTTTCTCATTTTCTGTGTTCAGGTAGTGTGAGAGCTGCAAAATGCCAGATGATTTCTGCACAACCAATTCTGCCTATGAATATATAAGCATGTACCATGAAAATCAAAGAAAATTTCTTTGATTCATAAAAACTTTTGACTCATTCTGGTTTCCCTTTTCACCAGTTTAAATTGAGAGTAATTCCAGGGAAATTAGCATGTCATTAAATCAAAATTCACACCCCAAAAGATGACATCAAGTTGTATTAATAATCATTCACTGGCAGATTAACCTGGCCTATGTAGTGAAAGCATTTAAAATAGCGTAGAAAGTACAATATATCAACTGGCTATTCTGATTCTTTGATAATAACAAACACTTCTGAAGTGTTACCATCAAAGAAACCGATCATTTCATAAAAGTTAATACATCTGATTTCCCTTTCCATTAAGGTTCAAAAAGAAATTTCTACAGTCATCAGAATGACTTTCCAAGGCATGATCGAACGCTCTGGTTTTTTGTATACTACATTGGGCTCCACAAATACTGCCCAGGCTCTTTTAAGTTCTTAAGAGTTCTAAGAACCAAAACATGTTTGAGATACTGGGCTAGAGTTAAAGGTGATGGGAAAGCTATATGGTTGAAGAAAAGAGGACACAGGAAGTGTGTGCACTGGAGTTCTTGGTCCTGCATCGTGATGCTGAGCCACCATATGGCCATGCACAACTTAGAGGGAGAGGTTCCCAAATGCAAAGAGTTTCTAGCCATCCACTGAGATTCTTTAAATGGGATTAGAGCTCTCATAAATTTCTCTTGCAAACTCAATTTGCTCTGGCTGAGTAACTGTACAAACAGAGGGCATTTGCCTGTGACAAACACTATTCAGAAGTACTGAATTTTGCCTCTTTAAGACAAATAACATGGGGTTGTGTAATTTTATGGTCCTGGTGCACAACATTTTCATTGCCATAAGAAGCTCTTTAAATCAAGCTGACTAAGCTCTTTCTATCAAACTGGTCAGGTACCTCTACTCAAGGCCATCACATAACAGGTTGAGTGCTCGTCACGTGGCCAAAACATGAAAGCCCTCACTTTACCCATTTACCTATGTCTGATGGCTTCTGAAATAAAAAGGCAGGAGGAAACAGGCAGATGAATTTTTCTGGAAGTCTGGATCCAGTACCCTGAACAGAAGTTGACACTTTCTGCATGCATAAGTATTTCCATAATTGCTTTGTGGGTATGTTTTTGTAGGTGGTCTATATGAAAACACTTGAAAGTATTTGAGACCACTGAATATAAGGATGAAATATAGGAGATACTGTAAATGTCAAAATTTAGCATTGGCATCTTTGCCTTTTCCTGGTTAGTCCAGTGATTATTTATTATGGATTTCTTTGTAAGCAGCCAGGAGAAAGATCAGAGGGAGAGGAACGTAAATTATGAAAAGCTTTGAAGCAATGTCCTTTATGCAAAAATTCCACAGCTACAGATACAGTTTTAAAGAAGAAACTGAAGGTGAGGAAGGTAGTCTAAAAACACACATCTAAAGCTAAGCCCAGTCTGCTCACCTTCCCCTCTTTGCCAGCTCCACTTTTGCAAATTCATGGCTTACAGCAGTTGTCTATTCCAAAATTGTGTTTGTGCCTTCAAGTTTTGATCTGTCAGAGCACAACAGATTAGCCTGGGCAAAGGAATAACCTTGGCTTTTTTTAATAGACTTTGTTTCTGTTTGATAAGTTCCCAGGAAGCATATGGCTGCAACTTTTGCCCTTCTTAACTTTCCTTTCTCTGAATAACTGCATAATCTTTAGCATGTTCAAACACAGTTTGAAGTGTGTTAGTGGTGGTTTGTAAATCCTAAAAGTATATATGCCAGTTAAACAGTATTCAGCTGTATCAAGCTTGGCTATTAATTAAAAGTCAATTAAGAGTTTCCATAGCACCCAAACAAAACAGAAGAATAACAAATATGTTGTGAAGTTGGAGGGAAAATCTACAATAATTGTTTCTGCTGATAGGTCTCTTTCATATTTCAGCGAAGAGGGACAATACAAAATTGGCAGGAAAAAAATGAACTGAACAAATTGTAAGGCAGGGAGCTATAACTAGCTGAAAGAATGAGTTTCAGGTGAATATATTAGGCAACTGAATAAGGAAAAAGTGTTAAAATTTTGCCTATAATAGTTTCTTTGGAAAAGGTACCTTAACTCTTTCGGCACTTTTCAACATGCAGTATGGAGAAAAATTAATTTAGTGCAGCTCCAGTTAGTTAAGAGGTATTTTTTTCTCAGTCTCAGGTTTAATTTTATCCTCAAATTTTCTACTAACAAGAACTCTTGAAAAGTTTCATTTTCCTTGTGACAAGCCTTTGTTCAGCCATCCTGAAGGACGCACTGAAGAGAGAGCCAAGCAGCTATTAAGGTATCATCTCTTCAGGCTTCCTGACCCTCAGCTTGAAGTAAAAGTCATCATATCAGTGGAAGAAAAAGTGATAGACTGTCTCAGGGATAAGCTCTTCATTAGCCTAACTGATATATTTGTTTAGGATCTCAGAGGTGATAAAGATTCAGCCACAGTTCTACACATATTTTCTTATGGCCTTATTGGCTCGCTTGATTTGGGAAAAGAAGTAGACTTCAGAGCAAGTCTCAGGATGGTTTTACTTGCCTTAAAGTTGGATATCATAGTACAAATACTTTATATGATTGGCACCAATGGGAAACCCAAAGGTCACTGTTATTATGAACAGAATACCTCAGAAAAGTAATCTGCAATACCCAGGTAGTCAGCAGAAGACACATACTAAACAATAGAAATGTCTTCCTACAGGAATGTATCTGAATTTCCCTATTTTCTAGGACTAATAGACAGGTGACTCTTCATATAGGGTCCAGGACTCAAAAAATTATTCCTATATTAACCACTTGAACAGTGTGTTTAAATGGTTCAATGGCCCCCACAGTTTTCTAAACATAGCTGGGAGCAAGTAGGACTTAAGATGGATGCCTGTATGTAAATGTATAGTGATTAGAAAGCTTAGTAAGTAGCTTCAAAGGAAAAGATTTAGCAAGTGTAAGTGTATCATGGGCAAAGTCTTGTTGGAAGCCAGTTCTGGATTTCAGGAACTGAGATCCATCCCAATCCCAGTGCATTGCTCTATCTTGGTTGAATACCTAGGCTTTCACATCTAGAATAGGGGGCAGCCAGAACCCAGTGTCCTACCCTGCATAACAACAAAATGAAACTTTTCCACTAAGTGAACAGCAGCCAATGTCTTTTAGTCCTTATTGTTCCCATTAACTGTCTTGGAAGACTTTGTTCTAGTCCACAATGAGTCATCTGTGCAATTATAATAGCAGAGCAATATTAAAGTGATAGATGAGCCTTAGGTTCCCTTGGAACTGAATGACACCTCAGTAACCACAAAGAGTGCCTGGGACACAGCCAGTAATGTCTGAATGACAGCAAGTTAGGCTGTTACTGGAGTCAGCTCCTATTGACAGTGGCAGAAATGAAAAGGTGCATAAAACCTGCTCAATGGCTCATTGAAAGAAGTCTCGTGGCTTCCCTTTGCAGAAAGTAACACTCAAACTAGCCTTTACAGGAAAAATAATCGGCAGTCCGTGTAGGGAACCAGTAAAGGAGCTTCTCAGAAAGGCTCACAGTGGGGTGGAGGGAATTCCAACAGTGCTGTTCATGCTGTTTTATAGCCAGCAAGATGCTCTTGTCTTGAAGTTGCCAGTCATGCAACCTCAACTGATTTTTAATTCAAGTACAAAGAAGAATAGAATGTGCAAAAGAACATTTGTTTGTTCTTTGGGCAAGGGGAGGCAATGCTGTGCTGCTTCTCTGGGAAGGAGAGGAAAGTGCTGCTGTCCACCTGCAACACAAAAGCTTCAGGGTACACAGCTCCTCTGGCAGGATGACCTGCAGTCGTGCACAGTGCCACCTGTGCCCACTGAGTCAAAGGGAAATTTTGTTTAATAGTTTGATTCAGGTCTATCTCCAGGCTAAGTAAGTTAAAAAGAAAAATACGTAAACGTGACACATCAGAACAAAATTTGTTTTGGATATACTTTAGTAATAGGGGAAGTCACTTCGGGTGAATCTTTCACTTTAAAGTTAGCAATTCCTGCATCTTTTTACCAAAACTGTTTGTTTCTGCATGGAATACCAAACACAGAATAACAAAGGAGTTTCAGTTACTTCTTCACCCTTGTCTTCTAGAACAATGCAGCTTGTATTAAGGAGTGGGAAATACAAAGCTGGTAAAAAATATTAGTTTTTGTTTGTCATAAAATATGTGTTTATGAAATCCATTGCTATAAGGGGTTTCTAAAACCTAGAATCAGCCACTTATGGAGACCACTGACTTATCAAAACATTGTGGGACACACGGATTTCCACACTTCAGATGCTAGAACAAGACCCAGTCCTTTATGCTGTTTGTCTTCTATCCCTCTGCTAAAGATTTTTTAGACACAACCCTGGAACACCTGCTATCTCCAGTCCACTGTCAGTGTTGAACATAGTGAACATGCAAGCATGGATGTAGAAATGAGGATTTGTAACTTCCTTGCAGTTCCTCAGGTTACAGGCATCAAAATGAAAAAAAAGATCCTCTTTGTCTAACCTACTGTTATCCCATATTGGCTTCAAATTTTCTTCTCTCAGATTGTAAGCTGTTTCTTTCAGTTTCTAATATATGTATCATTTGATATTAAGTGAGTTTTACAGACAGAAGCAAACAAGGCACATACTAACCTGAAATTATAGCGAAAGCTCAAAGAGGTTAAAGAAGAGGAAACAGGCCTGTAGTCTCAACATCAAGTGCTAATTAAAGCTTCTACAACACGGCATATATTTTACATTTACAGTGGAAACAAAATTAAACGAAGTACAAAGTCAACACATGGATCTGGAAGGCGAACAAGTCAGCTAATATTTATTATTGCACACAGATATCTTTTTACGTAAAAATATTCTATTACAATGTTGTGTGTTCTGTAAGTAATTGTTAATCATAGTGTCTTAGAGTCACTTCTCTTAAAAGAAATTAAACTTTTCCATTCCCCCTCTAACCTCTTGCAGAGGAAAATGAAGTACTAGGAGTGTGTCTCACTGAAGGAAATCTCTATGTGAAGTCAAGTTTTGCCTGTGCAAGCAGCTCTGAACTGAAAGCTTAATAGTGCTGCATAAGGACCTGGAAAGGGAACCTGATATAATAAAACCTGCACACAAGAAGACGAGCAAAAAAACAGCAAAGAGAAAATACACATGAATAGTAGAGGAGCCATAAACTACAGACAAACGGATTGATGGTGAAATTTTACAGTCTTTGTTTCATTTACATATTATCCAGTTTATAGGAAAAAGAAGCACCTGACTACTAAGCACACCATTCATGACTTATAGGTACTTTGTGCAAATACATAATTCATGAAAAAATGTGCTGCTGCATGAAAGAATGACATTGATCAGAATACTCCATTTGAACCTGGAAAATGCATAGAGAAATCAATCACCAAGCAAGCCAGACCACAAATGTCTACCTATCTGATTTACCTCTCATTTTCCCTTGTTTTTTAAGCTCTCTTCTGGGCTCGTGAGAAAACAAAATTAACACCACTGGAGTTAATTTATGTATCACTTAATAAAATAAACTATTATTTCTTCACTATGACAGTGATGAGACACTAGCACAGGTTGTCCAGAGAAGCTGTGAATGCCCCATCACTGGAATTGTTCAAGGCTGGGTTGGATGGTGCTTTGAGCAGCCTGGTCTATTGGAAGGTGCCCCTGCTCATGGCAGAGAAGGTAGATGATCTGTAAGGTTCCTTCCAGTCCAAAGCATTCTATGATTCTATCATTGTGATGCCAAGCACTGATCTCAGCTAGTTTTCTGCTAAAGTAAAATGTTTTCTGCATGAAGCCTGGGGAACAGTTAGTTTAAAAAGGTTCAGGTCTTTAAAATGCTGATGTCAAGGCTCTTAATTTCTTTCCAAACAGACCCTGTGGACTAGGACTCAAGAAAACAGAGGAAGTTGATGAGAGAGGAGAGAAACTTCTTTTATTTGTTCTTTTCCCAGGCCTAGGAAAGATAGAGGATCTAAGACTGATTGACATGTTTATTCAGACAGAGGAAGCTAGGAAACAAACCAAAGAAGTGATTTCACAGTTTCAGGTCTTTTTTTGAAATTCAACTTTTAAAAAGGAGGAAACACTGATAAAACAAAGGTAGCCTGTGGCTACTTTCCATATTCCAAAACAAGGAACATTTCGTGACAGTTTTATGTTTGTGAAGAATTTACCCTTTTACATCCATGCATTGTGAACTGTGGAGTGTAAGGCCCAAGATTAAAAAGTGACTGCACAGAAAAAGTCTCCCTTCTTGACACTTTTTTCTAGCATCATGAGAATATTCACAGAAAAACACAAATGGAAAAGTGACACATGTAGAAGTTCTAGAACACAGTAGTGTTTCTGTGGCATCCACATAACCAGGGGAACAGCCACAAAAATTTCCTAAGACCAAAACTCAATAAGTCTTTTTTTTAATAAAAGGTAGGATGAATTAAAAAAAAAAAATCTCTGAATTGCACTAGTACAGTGTAAAAAATATGAGAGGATATAAACTTCCATATGCTTCGAATATAAAATACAAACTCTCTCAGGATGGAAAAGGCATTTCAATGTCTAATAAACGAGGCAACACCATTAGTATTGCCACAGGCTGCTCTCTCCTGCCAACTGCTTTGCAGCTGGGTATGACTTGAGAATCAGAATTTGAAAATGCAAAAAGGAATGGAGCATACACAGCTTCTCTGGGCAACTTGTGCCAGTGTCTCACCACTCTCAAGCAAAGAATTTCTTCCTAATAGCTAATCTAACTATATTCTCCTTCAGTTAAAAGTCATTAGCCCTTGTCCCATCACTACATGCCCTTGTTAGAAGTCTCTCTCCAGGTTTCTTGTAGCTCCTTGTAGATATAGGAAGGTGCTATAAGGTCTCCCTGAAGCTTTCTCCTCCCCAGGCTGAACAACACCAACTCTCTCAGCCTTTCCTATTACAAGTGCTCCATCCTTCGGATGATCTTTGTGGCCCTCCTCTGCACTAAGTCAAAGAGGTCCATAGGCTTCTGTTACAGGGCTCAAGAGCTGAATATATGTATAACTTAATTTAAACACAACCTGTATCAAAGACTTAAGAAAGCGATGTGAAAAATGCTTCCAAGTATGTTTCGTGTAATTCTGTTGATGGTGGAGAATTGGTATATTCACTAGATCTGTACTTCATTTCTCATGGAGTGATAAACGAAGCCTTTGACACAAAGACTGACATTCTTATTTAAATTTCTTTCCAATTCTTGTTCCCATCTCCTTCCTTGGCACGGCTGTATCACGTTTCAGTTTTAGGCTGCCTATCCTCAGCTTGACTTTCCCTGGCCAGTTACAGATACTGCTAGCTCTTTTCCCAGTTTCTCCATTCCCACTGCTGTTTAAAAATCTTCAGACATGAACAGACCTTGCCTGCCTGTTTTTTTCCCAGTTGGAGTATCCATAACTTACACAGTGAAAATGGTACCATTTTCACATCTTTGGTCCAGGTCCTTGTGCCACTATTGACTTTTCCTCCAGCAAAAACTTAGACCCATGGGGCTTCTTTGATAATGTGTCTGTAACCAGTCATGTCGTCTCTGCTGCGGTATTTTTAAATCCATTGAGTTAACAGAAAGTCATCCCAATTATACGATCCCCTGTTTAAACTTCACACATAAGGTTTCCATTCATTGGAGAAGTCTGAGGTTTCTTGCACTGCAATATTCCTTTCATTGTCTCCCAATCTAGCTTGTGTTCTTGCTCCTTTTCAGACTGATGAATTATTTTTTTTAGCCCACTCAAACACTAACTGAAAGACACTAACTGTACACTTTTAGGAGTGAGAAATGGATAGGAATTAATATCTTGATCCGAAGCTGGATGGCATAGAATGAGAAAATATTAAGTTGGGAGGGATCTGTGGAGACTACATGACCCAAATTCTTGTTCAAGGCATGGAGTCTGATTAGGCTGCTCAGTGACTTTTCCAGACCATTTTGCAACATTTCCAAAGATGGAAATTTCACAGCCTCTGTGGGCTCTTTCACATTCAGTCTGTAAGGTTATTCCCCTATGCCTAGTGGGAATTTCCTTTATTATGACTTGCAGTTGTTGCTTCTTGTCTTTTCAGCATGCACCACTGACAGAATCTGTTTCCATCTTTTCTGTAATTCTCTTCAGCTAAGTGAAGAGAACAGTCAGATCCCCTTTCTAGTCTCTTCTCCAGCTGAAAAAAGCCAGCTCCTTCTTTTCATACATCTTGTGGTCTGGGTTCCTGAATGTGTAGTTGCATCCCAAACCTGACCATACTCAAAAGAGAGAGCAAAACCATATCTAATAGGTATTTTCTCTCAAACTTTGTTGTTGTGAAAGGATCCCAGTATAGCCTGGTATTCATCAATTGAAGAATCACTGCAAACAGTTCTTTCTTGGTAGCCTGTCCTCGTTTCTATTTCCTGGCAAAGCTTCCATCTGAGATTCCCTTATGAATTTGACCCTCAACAGGAATCTCTGTTCAGCCAAACTGATCTCCTACAGTGTCTGACCCATTTCCTGATGATCAAGATAGAGGAAAGATGCTCTGAGGAGGGAGTTGATATTCAGACTGTCCTGTAAGCAGAGTATTGACATAATTGCCACATCCATACTATATAGTGGTTGGTTTGGGCTCTCCTCTGGCATCCTGTGGCTGCATGTCTCTGGCATAAATGATGCTCCTGACAAATGTGAAATACCTTCTCCAAAACAAGCTGGCTAATTCCAAGATATGGGTGAAGTTCTAAATATAAAAGGACTTAAGCCTTTTTCCCTGAGTCTGCAACTGCTTATCTTGGATGAATCGGGACATTTTGAACAGAATGGTTAGAATTTAGCTTTGCTCAAATTTTGCTTTAGCTTTGCCAAATTCACCTTTTAGTATGTTTCTGTTTGTGCTTATCTTCCTAAATATATTTCCCCATGCATCATATTTCCCATACCTGTATTTCACTCACAATTATTGGATCTTTTGCAGTAAGAAAAGCCCCAGAAAGTATGGCTATAGAGAAATTAATAAAGAAAATAGATTTTAAAATAATGGTAAACATGACATATAAAGAAAAAATTATTGTGAAATACTTAGTATTATTACACATAGGAAGCATATTTCTTGACTGGCTGAAACTAGCTGAAACTATTACTGTTCTTTCAGCTCATGAGTAATGGTTAATAACAGGTCCTGGAAATACATTTCTCTAGTCATGATTCTTCACTCATACCTAATTCATAACAATGAACTTTATCAAATTTAATGCTGCCTTTACAGAAGAGCAGGGCCGTTTTTTCTTTTCCAGTGGTTTTAATTTCACCTCTTCTTTAGAATTTTCATTAATTGAAGTAGGAATTTCAAATTAGATGCATCAACACAGAAATATGATTATGGTGGTCAATATACGTAGCAAAACATAACTCATCAGGTTTTATCTTCAAATGCACACAATTGTAGTGAATTTAGCAATATCTGCACATATACTAGGGCAAAAATACTGGGTTTATGCCTTGTTTTGATGCACAGCAAAATGTATTGTTCCTTGATATTTTCATTGATGTGGAACTCATCAATATTTAATATCTTAGTTAATATTTATTGATTTCTGACAACAGGGATCAGCTTCTGATTCTTACTTGATATCTGCACTCAAATGAGGATTCCAAAAAAAAGGCAAGAGCAAGCAAAATAGGAAAAAAAAAAAAAGGAAAACTTAAATAGAAATAACTATCCATGTAAGGTCCCTGGGGAAAGATCATAGAATTACAGAATATTTTGGGATGGAAAGCACCTTAATGATCATCTAGTTCCAACCCCCTGCCATGGGCAGGGACACCTTTCATAAGTCTTATGACGAGAAGACAGAATCCACTAAGATCATGTAAGTCGCCAAACAGAAGAAAGCAGAAGCCATCACACCCCTTTTTTTAAATTTCCAAATTTTTGGAAGTTGGAATATTCATTTTCTGGAAGAATTTCTTAAGAAAGTAATGACATTAATGGCAACTGAGCTGAAGCAGCAAGGTTCTGGTTAGGATTCATCTCCTGTATCCATGCATATATCTTAGATGTTTCATTCATGACACTGTTTTATGGTGCCCAGTTTCTTCTCATTACTCAGAGAAGAAAAAGAGCTTGAAATTAGTTGCCCGTAGTTAGTCAAGGTTAATAGCAACCTGTGGTTACCCAGGCAGTAAATTTTAGTAAAACAATCAATGTAAGAAAGCAACAGAACCAAATTTACCCTGTCCCATGGTTTTGATCATAATAAAAATATGTTTGCTATGTTTGCACATACATTTGTAAGCACATATACTCTCCATTTATCTTCATATTGTTTTGAATTGCCAGTGACTGAGCAGTTGCATCACCTCCAGAAAGCCCATGCCCTCTGTTAATTTTCAACCAGGATGGTAGACTATGGATAGCAGACAAATGATTGATCATCATCAGACCCTGAAAAGTTTTACAAGCCTACTAGAGCCTTCTGTGGGCAGTGAACTGCAAAAATTTAGACAAAAGAGTTCCATATTGATATTTGCTGTACAGCTGCAGCCAAAGTGGAAGCATTTTAAATGATTTTGCTCCCTCTTAAATGCTTAGAAGAAGCAACTACCCTATCACTTGTGAGTGGTGGCTGTGACTAGGACTGACTACTGGACATTGACCATTGCACAGAAACCTTGAGATTTTACACAAACTTCTGCCAAGAAGCAGAGCTTTAATTCCCATAGCTGTGCTCTGCTCCATTCTGCTTGTGCAGTCCAGAACAGGTCTTTTTGGAAAAGCTGATGTTCAGTGCAGAAAACACCATGAGGATGGAGAGTCGAGTTTTCTGGTTTGTATTTACAACTATGCCAATGAGTCTCTCATGAATCAGCATTTCCTGACTTAGCCTCTCCTGTCGTAGGTAGATAGGAAGGTAGAGCCCAGAAGAAGCAGACAAAACTACTAAAAAGCCGAATACAAGATAAACCCAAATGAATCTGAGCAATAATAATCCCCAAAAATCAACCTGGTTGTTGATAGATGTGTTGCTGGGTTGACATAGTGCAATCATATTCAGCAAAACCACTAACAGTGCGTTGCTGGTTTCTGCCAGAGTACCCATACCAGATATCCACATGGCAAGATTTCACAGAAGCATAATCATCTCAGTTGTAAGGAAAATCATGAGGCCACCCAGACCACTGTCTTGGAGGGTATCAGTTTCCAGCATGAGATCAGGTATCACGGATATGTTTAATTTGCTCCTGAAAATTTCCAAAGACAGAAATTGTGTGATCTCCCTGGGTAATTTGTTGTGGTGTTGAGCTATACTCCTCATACACTTTTTTCCTATGATTTCCTAAAATGGGAAGATTTGATGTGTTAACATTTTCTTAGTCTCAGAAAGTCAGCAGCTAAAAAAAGGCTAGAAATACTATAAATCAGATGAGGGTGAAATTTAGATGCCTAAATCCAAAATCAAGCTTACTGTTGCAAGACAAGTAACAGTGGAAAGAAGGGCGGCATTATCTTCCTCTACTTCTGCATTTAGAAGTATGTCTCAGATGGAGGTGCAGACCTATTTTCTAGGACTTAGAACTATGCAATCCCCATGAAGGGAATATGTTCTGCATCTTTAAACAAGGGGCTAAGAAACAAGATCTCAAGAGTCATTCTTTGCCTCAGTATTTCCTGGAATTATTTTAGGTTGTTTGATGTTCAAGAAGTTTACAATGAGTCCTAAAATAGTCCCTAAACCTCCTAAAATGAGCATCCCATTCCATGGGCCACCACACCTAAAAAGTTTATCAGTCTTTATTGACTGTCATTACTAAGGTAGAACTGACAAAAACAAACTTCACACCAAATTCAGCTCAGCATTTTCCATGGGAAGACAATGGTGAGAAGGAACGTCAAGATTTTAATAATACAATAAAAGTTTAAATGATAATGCTAGGCATATCTTCCACAGGGACCAGTCATGAAATTTAATTAACCGTCATATGCTTTGAGATCCTTTGATACCAAGCAGTGTGTAAATGCAAATTAAAATGATTCTTTACAAAAAATGATCAGTGAAATTCATTCCATACCTAATTCTGGTAGGGTATTCGGGGAATAAATTCTGCTGAATGTAAACCTGAATAATTATTTCATTGGCATTAGAAGATGAATAATCTTTCACTTTCAAAAATCAAGTAATGCTACAAACTAAGTACCCAGGACAAAGACTGTACAAGAATTATCCATATTATCCATAATGTTTACATGTTATTCACAGATTTCCTGTCTTTAAATACATGATAAATAATTAGACATTATTTTTAATGATTTTTTTTCCAGTTGGTAGTGTCCTTTCCATAGTATTCAAATGGCTGGGAAGGAATGTATCACATGGATACCTGTAAAGTACATTCTATTTCATTGAATAATCTTCTGTCTCATTCCTATTTAAATTAATTATAACTTTTTAATTGTCTTAAATAGGTTTCTTAAGGGTATACTACATTTTGTTAAATTTGGGGGCAGAGGGTATAGATTGGGTAAGAACTAGTGCATATGAGTTTTAAATTTTCTTTTGAGAGTACTTTAAATTTTGTGGAATACTGTTGCGGTGGCTATGCCCACTTCTGGGCTTGAATGGGTGGATTTTCCCACCAGAGACAGTAACTCCGAAGGTGGGTCTGAGACCCTGCCCTAAAGCTGCCAGTCTTGGGGAATCCCCTCCCCTGTTCTTCCCCTGGTTCATGTTTATGTATTTTGTATCCAGAAAGTTCTGTTCAATTGTACTCTCTGTTGGTTCATTCAAGTAAGTCCCTCCCCGACTCCTTCTCCACTGGCTGTGTGTCACTACCCGTCAAATCTCTATTGGTTTGTCCCCCTGTCCCTCCCCTTTTGGTGGGCAGTTTAAGAACCCATTGCAACTGTTACTTTCGTTCTGTGGTTGCTCCCCTTCTTGTTTCTGCGTTCCCCTGTCCTGCCGGGCGTGGAATAAAAATTTGGAAAACTGCAACAAAGAATCCTTCTCTCCTCCTTTGCCTGCGCCTGCTGCTAAGCAACCACGACTGCGGACCCGACCCANTGTGGTTGCTCCCCTTCTTGTTTCCACGTTCCCCTGTCCTGCCGGGCGTGGAATAAAAACTTGGAAAACTGCAACAAAGAATCCTTCTCTCCTCCTTTGCCTGCGCCTGCTGCTAAGCAACCACGACTGCGACCGGACCCATTCAGGGCAGAAAGCTGAAGGAAAAGCCCCGCGACGGGGCTCGCCACCGAAAGGAGGCAACGAGCTGTCCCTGTTCGATCGGACACTCTTGTACGCTGGCCTTCCGGGCGGTCAAGCGGTCACAGCAGCGACAGAATACTGTTCCTGTAAAATTTATTATGAAAGACAATCCTTTATTTGATCTGAATAAGCAAGAATCATTGTTGTTTCTGTTAAAGTGATTTTTTGAAAACATTCTGAGATAATAAAAAGACACAAGAATGAGGAGTGCAGGGAAAATAGTCACCAAGCATGGTTTGAGAATACAGACAATTGCAGGATCCTGAGTTATGGATGTCTCTTTACTGCAGGCAATAAATGCCTTTCTACTCTCTCCCATTCTCTTCTGCTTCCATCACCACAAATACCAGCTGCTCTCATTTGAATACGTCTCATCTAATGCATTCCTCTGAGCATTGGTTTTTAAATTCCTTATTTCTACTTCAGTGCTGGAAAGAGATTAGTCCATCTGAAAGCCTGTCACATTCTTCCAGCAAGATTGTCTAATGAACGTATTACCTCTGCCTACAAATACTGTTTTGATATTCTCTGAAGTATCTGTAGAGATGCAACTGTCTGCCTTTCCATATTCAGCAAATGCACCAGAAGATCCTTATTTTTGGCAAAAACCACTTCACAATGCCACATATCAGTTTAACTTAATACAGTAATCATGGAAAAAAGAAATCTGCCACAAAACCCTCAAAATAAAGGTAAGCGTTGTTCTATATTGACACAACAAGCAAGAGTTAAGTGTGTAAATCCCATACTGAACAGGAGCCTTGAGGCTCCTTCTTGCCACACAGAAGACGGTAAGGGAAGCAGGTTACATCATTTTTATTTCTATAACTGATCATTTCTAAGGGCGGTCTATATGTGGAATATTTGAATATTTTCATTAAGTGAATCTTAACTTCGGTCCAACACTGGTGAATAATTATTGACTTAATTACATACTATGGTTAATTAATCAGTTCATTGATTAGACTTCAGTTATCTTAGTCTGGAGGAAGGCAATACTCAAATTTATTTAGTTTAATTACAGTTATATAATTTGAATCTCATTTTGATAGACTTTGATTTTTTAATATTTAGCTATTAAACCCACAAAAATGACAAGTTTTTGTGTTTTTTTTAATTCAAAATTGTAATAAGAATGACCGACTCAAGAAAACAAAATATGCATCGAGACAATTTTTCACTTTCCTTTGTTTTGCTTCAAAGCCTCCATACTCACATACCAAAAATGAAAAGTTATATCCTCAGATAAAGAAATCATGTCTTACTAATCAAGAATCAATATCAAATAACCTTGTTTACTACTTCAATTTAAAAACAAAACATAGAACATGCAAATATTCATGAGTGGATTCATCACAGTTAATTTATGTGGCCTAAGAGTTTAATGTCTAATCAGAGTTACCATCTAACTTATATCAGCAGAGAGAAATAAGGACCTTTATATAGCATTTTATCTCATACTATGAAAGATATCTCATTTAGGCAAAGGTCTCTGTTCTAGCAGGAAGGTGTCATTGTCTCCGTTAGCTGTCAAGGGAGGCCCATAATGAGTTTAGACCAGGCATTTACCTTTTATACAGAAACTGGGTGAGGTGGAGTCCTTGCCTAACATAGATAATTCCCTACAATTTTTAAGCTTTTTTCAGTCATGGAAGTTAATTTGAAATCTTAGAAGAGCTATCTGTCTCGTAAGCTTTAAGTATTTCTAGTTTCAACCCCAGATCATAATAATTTTAAATTATGAAATTAAATTCCTATTTCTGCTCAGTTATATATCACAATGAAAGTACAAGGCACTTTAAAAGCCTCGTAGCAGCAAGAAAATCTTAAGATTTCTTAAGAATCTTAAGATGCTTATCCAAGCAGCGTGAGAAATCTTAAGATACCAATTCAGTGGGAGCTGAGAACTGACTGAAAGCAGAAATACCTGATCCTTGAGCTGAGGCTATGATTAGGAAGACTTTAAGCATGCATATGGTGCAAACTTTACATTGGACTTTTCCACATCACAGAAAAGCCTAGGACCATCAGCAAAAGGAAGAAAGCATTTTTCCCCATGGCTGGTCTGGGTCACAATAAATGTAAGCATTCACAGCAGTCTCAGTGTGTGCCGGTAACCTCTGCAATTGCTGAGTTCCCTTGCCTGGGACGAGAGGTTTTTCATGGTTTCCATGGGTTTAACAGGTTCTGTAATGAGCCACAAAACACAAACCTCACTGCTCATCTGTAGCCAGCAGAAAATGCAAAACAGAATAAAAAATCACCTAGATTTTTCTTTAAACTTCGGATTAGGACAAAAGTTCAGGCAGTTTCCTCTGGGCTGCTTTACTTGCAAGCAAGTGAAAATTGATTAATAGCCAAACTGTTCTTGATATTCTATAAATAGCTCTCTTCAGAGGCAGTTTCCCTGGAAAAAAAATTACTTACATTATTTCTTTCCTATTAAGAAAATGTTTTCTTAACCAAAATCCTGAGCAGAGCTTTTTCTATCTGCAAATATTAATATGCTTACATATTGGTTTATGAAGGATTAGGGTCACCTACTGAAGTTGCGGAGGGAAAAAAGATCAAATATTAATTGGTTTAAATTGCCAAAAATTCTATAATTCCTAAAGAGCAAAGAAAACTATAGCATATACAAGCTGCATTAACTGTGTTCTTGTGTTGGCAGAATATAACTAATAGATTAATTTGCAAGCTAGAATACAAATTCATGGCAAGTGGAATTGCAGTCAGGAGCAGCAACAGAGCAGTATTTCAGTATCTGACAGCCTAAGCTAAATACACTTTGCATTTTAATGCTGTTGCTGCTTGCCTGCCTGTTCTTCCTTCCCAGTCAGGATGCAGGTAACTTTTCCTGACAAACAAAACTGATAATAAAGGCTATGACCCACTGTAAGTCATCTTTAAAAAGCTCTTCCAAACACTGAGTTGAGATGCTAGACCAGCTCAGACCACAGTCTTTCCTCATTTACCAATTCAAATCTATTTCTTTCCTGCAGACATGGAGCAGAGAGCAGCTGCTCTCACATTTAGAGACTGTGAATAGTTACTCAAGATTGTGTGTAATCTGTCGCTGATCCATCCAGGTAGCAGCAGTTCTGCCTGCATACCAAGCCATCTTGAGATGGACTGTGTTTTACTTATTAAAAAGACTTGAAAGCATTCAGATGGCTGAAGGCGCAGAATCAATTTAATATGCATTTCAGATAATGCAAATCTTTTGTCTGGCATGTAAATCCCCAGAAGTCTAATATTTTTAACACCTTTCACAGTACCAGCAAGACTTCTATGAAATTCTTGGTAATGCTGTTACTTTGGAAAAGATCATTATGGACAGGAATGTCTAGAAATCCTGGAATATTCCTGTAGGGCAGAGCAGGATTACCTAGTAACCATACATGTCTCCCCTTTCCTTCCACCTAATCTAACAAACATTTTGTTTCTCTGTTCCAACTTTGCAAGACACATTATACACTTAGGTAACAGTCACAGGGCTTGTCCATTATCTTGTGGAGATTGCCTGCTGGGTTCAGTTGCAGATGTCTCTGGAAGCAGATGTTTTTATAAAAGCTGCTACCACACCTGATCTACCAACACCTTCAAAGCTAAAATAAAACTGTCTTTAACCCGGCTGTGACCCTCAAATTACCTGTGGATCCAGCACTGAAGAGAGAGCATTGCACCTGACTAGGAAGCTGAATTTGGTAACGCAAGAAGTAAATTAGTATTTGGAAAAGAGTAGGGCAGAAGCCAGACAAAAGCAAACACGGCAATTAAATGCCTGTGAAGCGTTAAGTTACTTGTCACCTTCTTTAGGGTGAGCAGTTTACATTCAGCTTTCTAGTTTTCACTGAACATAGCTCTAAGTTGACTGATAAGCAGTTCCCCCTTTGTTTTCAGCAACTTTTGTCACACTAATGCAAGGTATTTTAAAATCAGCTTCGGACTTGGTAGAAATTAAAATTCCAAGCACTTATTTTCTCATTCCCTTCCTCTGAAAAGCCACTATAAATATTAGCAAACAAGCAAAAGAGTAGCAGAAGACACTGAGACAAGAGGTGACATGCGGATTCTTGCATGAGTATAGATCAAAACAACTCTTGAGCCAACCCTGCCTTTCCCTGTCCACCCCCTAAACTTAGGGATAACAGCTTGTACCTCCAGCACCTTTGCTTGGACCATAAATGCTCCAATCCCTCCTTCCCAACCTCCTCCCACAGCTGAGCCCTGATGCTTTTATTTCTTCCTCCTACCTTCAAAATACATCCTTCTGCTGCTGCAAAGTGCCATTTAACCACAATACATGCAGGAGCCAGGGGCTGAGGATAATCCACAAGGCATCTCTATTCTCTGCCTAAGAAGTGTGTGCAGTTTAATCTGCACCTCCACAAGAGACAGTGCACAATTTTGTGGCAGAGGACCTGCAGTCTATGATCATACTGGAGAGATTATCGAACTTTAACTGTCAATAAACACAGCTATTTTGAGATTAATTTGCAACTGCAGAGTGTCTTGGGTTCTTGTGAGTATGTTCTTTGAAAGGTATTTAAAGAGAGTGGGTTTCTTCAACGTTTTTTGTAAGCTGAGGCACAAATATAAAGCAAAGTACCTCAAAGAAAATAGCACTCCTAGAGTAAAAATTAAGCTATGAAACAAAACCACAATAAATAAATAAATGCAAAATAAATAAAGGTTAAGAAAAAAGGAATAAATATGTAACCTGTGCAGCTAATTGCAATATATATTTTCCCTCTAATGGATGAACTTGCTAGTTGTTGCTGAATGGGATGAGTGTGTGCAACTGAAAACATAATTTGTCCCTTAGGGCAGTAGCTGTTGTATGAGGACAGAATCAGGCAGTTCTCTGATTAGACATATTTCAAATTGGCCATGTTTGTGCCCATTAACAGCTGGAGGTAGAAGGCACTCCTAATTAGTGAGAGTGTTGGAGGTTTTTAAAAATAGAGATTGAAAAACTCAGTGGCTGACTGGATAAATTAGGAATTAAAATTGTGCTGTGTGCTGTCTACTTCTGAATAACCCATGACATGGGAAATAGCCTAAAAGAGCCCTGTAGAAGAGCAGACATTTAGACCATAATTAATTAAGCATAAACTAGTGCAGATGTTCTTTTCCCTTCCCCCTTCCCTTCATCAGTTCCCATGAGATTGGATCAGAAAAACTGAGATTACCACAGATTTTAGCAGTGTCTCAAGTTTTGGTGCTGTTTCCTGTTTAGGATTCAGCTCAGAAACAGCACAGTGTCCATAGAGCTGAATCAGCTGACAAAAATGCAACCTCCTTCTTCCCCAAGACTTAAGTCCATAAATAGCTTATCCTAGAATACTAAGTACTAAAAATGCAGAAAGAGAAACAGGATTTTAGAAAGACAGAGGAAGAGTTGATAAAATACAAAATATTCATAAAGTTTTGTCTTCCTGTTTCCACACACTTCTCTTTTATATTTTCTCCCATTTACTTACTTTAAAAAGGACTCTAAAGTTCTGCGTTTTATTTCTCACCTCAGGAAAGAAGTTCAAGTTAGAATGTTTCACTAATAGCATTCTAATTAATTTGTTGATTACCTGCAAGCATTCTGCTTTGGGAGATACTCAGGCTTGACTGGTGATCTGAGCAATAAAACTTTCCAAAGTCAGGTATTGGTAATATCAGGGTAAAAGCAAAGTGTTTTTCCTTCTATTTTAGAACAATCATTCTGTAAAAATATGTCATGATTTAGGTAGATCAATGTTTATTTTCTTGCATTTCACAGCAGATGGGATTTTAGATATTTACTGAGAGATGAAACCGGAGGCTTAGTCCAAGACATAAAGTAGATGAAGAAGGCACAGCAATGTAATCCTTCTGGGATACCAGGGATCAAGTTAATTTGGAGCAATACAGCTGAGGCTCACAGTCACTCACAATACAACAGGATACCTTCCATTAATTCTGCCAGGAAGAGGAGCGGATGTGCTCAGGATCAGGTGTGCTGTACAACAGAGAGAGAAAAGTCAACTGAGATTAGATAGAAGCTACTCCTACTGCCCTTATTGTCTCCACAGAGCTATATTTCTTACACTTTGAAATTGCATAGTTTTCAGTCAGTACCTTTTTCTTCCACACCACCCCCTTCCCCCATGCTACGACCTAGGAGAAAAAATGGGAATCCTTTCTGGAAGTATTACTGGACAGGCTGATTAGCCCATACAGCTTTCAAGCAAGCCATGCCAGAGAGGACTGGTGAACTTCTAGGACAGTCAATTTGAATAGTTTACAGTAAAATGTTTAGGTTTGCCAGTGTTTTATAGACCGGCATTTTGAACAGCTTTGTAGTAGAGCAAAAACCCCTTTACTTACAAGAATTTTAAGTTTGTGAAACAGTTTCCACCTTTGTGGTACTATTGAGCCGAGATTTAAATGCACTTTTATCAGACTTTCTATGTAAATTTCAGAAAAGACAAAGACTCATTTTTGTAATTCCTTATGTTAGGCAGCAGCTGTCTATGTAAGTGGTCCAGTCAAGAATTATCCAGGAAGCATGTCATGCATTTTGAAATGTCACCCCTACATTCAATAATAGGAGTGATGCATGGGCCCTCAGAAAGAAAACTTTCCTGCTCATTTTGCAATAGATGGGAGGTTTGTTTTCCCTTTTCCACACCACAGTTTAAGGACCACGAGAAGAAGTGCAGATGTGGGATACACAGGAAGGTAAAAAGAAGACTTTCAGAGACCTAGATGGGATGTTTAAGATCTGCTTTGACTAAACCACCAGTATTAAAAGTCTGGTAGCATGTCTTATGGAAAAACAAGAAGTGCTTCTCCAATGCTGCTTGGAGCAGGACCAGGAAGATTAATCTTTAGCAAAGCAGTTTAGAGTTAGAAAGTTTCTTTAATACTAGACTAAGACTGGATAAACAGCAGAGAAGGCTAACCAAAAATTATAGAAAGTTCCCTTCTTTGGATTAAAAAAATAAAAAGGCCAAACAAAAACAAACCCCAAACACCTACTAGGGACTATCTACACATATTTTTAATTCTTTTTGTAAACAAAGGTCCTAGGGCAAATTTTCTGCCATCTTAAGATCACCAAATGTGTGTCTGATATCTGATTCTTTACAATGTCATTGCTGTCAAGTTTTGTGATTTAACGTGTATTGCCACACAAGAAGGAACAGTGGGACACACCAGCAGGTGGAGGAGCTCCAGTCACCTTCTCAGATCTCTGGATAACCATAAGGATGGAAGAAGTGGCATCGTTATGGGATGCAGGGGAAAAGCATTTTTAAGTTTTACACGAGATACAATAAATCAGTCAAAGATTTCAGAATCTAGCATCAGATCTCAGGCATCTCCATTAAAAATGGCACCTATCAGCTTGAATTTATTGTTGTGTCTTCTCCCTGGAATTTATTAGCAGCTCACTGTCTTGCTAGCCCTCATGATCATATCTCAGAGCTTCTGCGGTTTAGTGTTTTAATTTGAGCTAAGCTACAAGAGCTACACAATTATAGCAGAAGCTCAGCTTTTGGTTAAAAACATATGAAGCAAACTTCAACCTTTTAGTCTGAAAATACGAATAAAGCAGTTACAGAATTCAGAATACAAACTAAAGTCCTGAGGATATGTGTTACCTTCTGGAACTTAAAATTTCAAAATTACCCATTAGCTTGGCACACTTGGGACTGGTGGAACTGTATCTATCTCTTAATTGAAGTGTCAAACCTATTCTGAGCATCTGGCCATGTTTTCCCCTAAATTGCCAGGAGCTTGTAACTGCTGTCCTGCAGAGAATTGATTCCTAAGTGAAAATCTCCAGTTCTGCATAATAAAAATAGGACAGCACTGGAATCCATGGAACAAGATTGCAAGGCTTATAAATCTATTATTTAAGACTGTTATTCTTTGTGATTGATCGTCTTTTTGCTTAATTAAACAGGCCTGCAGTCTTTAGATCACTTTACATTGACACACTGTAGTGCCAACTTCCATTGCTTCCTCACAGTAATAACCTTGCTGGTTTTGCTATTCAAACAGCAATGCTCTGTCTTATATGGGTTTCCATGTGGGATTGATCCCTGCCTTTAAGGTTTTACAGAAATGTGCAGTCAGGGAGTGCTCCTTGGAGCCAGGTGCATTTTAAACAGCTGCATTCAGGCTGAACTAAGTAAAGCACATCTGGGATAATCAGAATTACTTGCACACAGTATGTACAGCACAGGATCAGGCAAGAAGAGATTTTTAAAGGTGCTAAAGACCAGTCAGGACCCTAAAGTTTTCCCAGAGAAAAGTCATAGATAATTAGATGCCTGGCAGACACAGCAGCCATTGAAAATCTTCAGTACTATCTTAAATTGTCTGCTAATTTTCCACTTTAGAAGTTCAAAGTATGGAAAAAATATGTTTCCTTGTGAGTCAAACTTAAGGTTCAACTGAAGCAACTTTTTTATTATTCTCCATATGGGAATATTTGTCACCGTTTACTTCTAAAAATAAATACACCCACCTCAGTCCTTTTGAGAACAAGTACATAGAACAGATACACAAAAATGGTTGACATAATGAACTGCAGCATAAAAGGAGATGCATCCTGCTACTGACTCCTCAAGCCAGAAGTCAAATGTACAAATGGGAAAAACTGAAAACTAAAGACTAGTTAGTCTATGTGAATTGTGAATTGAAGTGTTACTGAATTTCTGGTTTAGGGACAATGAGGAAGGACAGAGTTTCCCCTGCTGATGTGTGACAGAAAGGTAAGCACAAAATGAACACCAGAATTTCCCTGACACTGAGAATTAAACCTAAGAATGTTAAGGAACGTCTCCCTTTGAATGTCCTTGCATGTTTTATATAACAAAAAGGGCCCCAAGTGTTAGGAAACAGCTTTTTTTTTTTTTTTCCCAGATCTATGGTAAATGCATAGGTTTATCACAGTTATAGATCACAAAGTACTCAAGTCTGATATGCCTTGAAGTCTGAATAATAATATAAAAGCCATTATTTTTTTCCAACAGAAGCACAGAAGCCAAAGGCAAATAGAAGCTTAGTGAATTTCCACTGTAGCTCATGTAGGGCTGGTGGTCTTGAAGGACAGATCTGCTTCATTCCTGCAATTTTCAATGCACAATGCCTTCCTTCATCAAGGCTTCATTCCCCAGAGGGGAACTCTATTATTTATAGCAACTACTGGTGTCACAATTATACCACTTTCCACACCACTTTTCGTGGGGTAAAGCTTCCTGTAAGAATAGCTGTAATGAGTTTTGCTCTCGAACAGGGCACATGTGTCATTTTGGCATGCCAGACCAAGGTGTAGCAGGGGCAAGCTCAGCTGTTTACCCTCTGTTAACTATGTCAGGAAATTCAGGGACCATTGTTTTAACTGTGTGACATCTGACTGAGCTATCAGGTGACTCAGCTTTTCCTTGGTCTCATTATTGTGAAAAATTCCCTGGGTTACTGGATAGCTATTGCTGACATCAGCACAAAAATGGTGTTTGGCTATTCTCAACCCCAAGAGCCCTCCAGAGTCTCAAACCTCTATGAATATGTATGTTGTGCTTCCTGGTTCTCTTTATGCATCACTGAGAGAAGTCCTATGGGGTCCTATAACTGAAACGTAATGAACCTGCCACTCGCACAGGTTAGACACACTGACAGTGGCAGAAATTGCCTGAGCTGCTGAGTTTTGGTGCCCACAGAAGCACCACCAGAAGGATTGAGCCTAGTCCAGCTCTGTCTGCATGGTCTGCAGCCAGGAAGGCATGTCTTTGTCTCAACCTGAGCACAGGTTGAGATAAAACTGAGACATGATAACACGGAGACTCAATGCAAAATGGAGATACCAGAATCAGGTGTCTGTATGAAATTTTCACCCAGCAGAGCCACATGCTCCATTACAGAAAGCAGTGAAGCAATCAGGACTGCCAAGGGGGCCTCAAAGCTCTTCAACACATCCTTTCCAAATTTCTTTGGACAAGGGTATCAGGCATAAGTAAGCCTTGCTGGTGTACCTCGGTGATAACCTCTGTAGCTCAGCTATTGCTATGCAATATAAACACAGGGGTCCTTTGCACAGCCAATTTAAGGCACCAGCTGTGGACAGGGCCTAAAGGAAGAGCTTTGATGAAATAGGGTGCTTGTAAAAGGGGCAGTTAACCCATTAGCCAGACGGGCAACAAACTCAAAACTACTCACACCAACATGCATGCAGCTCAGGGTGTTCTGGTTTAGCCCCAGCTGGCAACTCAGCCCCACACAGCTGCTCGTTCACACCTTCCGACCCAGTGGGGCGGAGAACCAGAAGAAAAAAGCAAGAAAACTTGTGGGTTGAAATGAAGACAGTTTAATAGGTAAGAGAAGCAAAGTAAACCAAGGAATTAATTCACCACTTCCCATGAGCAGGAGGGTGTTCAGCCATCTCCAGTAAACCAGGGCTTCATCAGGCATAATGATGACTTTGGAAGACAAACTCTGGGAACGTCCCGGTGGCTTCTTTCTGCTTTCCCCAGCTTTCTGTGCTGAGCATGACAACCTATGGTATGGAATATCCCTTGGGTCAGCTGGGGTCAGCAGTCCTAGCTGTGTCCCTTCCAAATCCTTATGCCCCCCCAGCCTCCATGCTGGTGGGGTGGGGTGTGCTACTATGAAGAAAATTGACTTTACCCCAGACACAAACAGGATGAAGGTCACTCTTATCCTTACCACAACCACGGCAGTCATGCCCACACTAACAAATCACCTAATTCGCTCAGACACCAGTCAATTTGTTACCTGGGGTGCCCTGACGAAGATGTAAACCTGAGTGACATTTAAACTATTTGCTTCTGTTCAGTCCATAGCTCTAAAGGTGCCAATTAAAACTGACAGAAGAGCATCAAAAAGGTGCTGGTTTAGGCCAGTTGCAGTGAGAATTGCTATTAGTTAATAAAGATTTCTAAATGGCTGCTGGAAATGGCTCCACAACAAAATTCCAGAAGGTTCTTGAAATTACCATGTAAGTCGTGTGATGACCAGGACTTTTAACATTGCACACAAATACATTTTTTACCTAGGTCTTTTGGGGGTTCCTTTGCATTTAAATTTAGATTCCATTATACCTTTGTATACATTTTAATGACTACATAGATTTTGTAACAGCATTCTCAGACTCGTGAGATGGAGGTTAAATACACAAATTTTCTTCAACCAACCACATTCTTAGAACATGGAGATGAAAAAGACCTATTAGTTCATGTATTCCATTTTTCTGGCCAATGTAAAAGTGTTCCCTAAAGTGTATTTTGCAATACTTTGCTGAGACTACTTTTATTTTGGGACATTTTACCACAGGTTAATGATCTTTACATTTAGGAAGTATTTTTCCAAACAATCAGTCTTTTAAATTTTCTTGGTTTTTTTTTTTAAATGTGTCTTTATAACATACCCCCTTAACTAATTGCAAATGTTACCTAAATTATATCATTACTTAATGTGAAAAGCATTCAAACTTGAGAAACAGTATATTTCCTCCTGTCACAAACTTGCCACAAATTACATTTTTCTTTTCAATGACTGAAGTATATAAAAGATAAGAATCTACTCTTACTAGCAACTTTTTTTTTAGCAATTCTTCTGACTGAACAGACTGCATACATTTTTCAGATATATCTTATGGCCAGAAACTCAAAAAAAACCTGTCAGGCACCTAAAGTAGCATTTAGGGAGAATGCACTCAGGAAAATCCTAAATGGAAATCCTGAAAGGTTCTGGCTCAGCTGCTGTGCAAATCTGAAGCCACAATCTCTGCAGCAATATCTCTTCCAGCCTAAAATGTTTCTCCCTACTTTAGAAAATCTTAAGCTAGATCTGACAATTTAGTTTGAGGTCTGAATTTTCTCAAAATTGATTGGTGTCTGGATCTAGGATTTTAGTTTGCATTTATCTCTAAAGCTAGAGTAAAGTTTTATACTTTGTCTATGTTTTTAGCAAGGAAGTCAGTTCCTGTATTTATTAAACTCTCACCTACAGTTGCTTTGTCACTTCTAATCTAACATTCTTAAAGTGGTAGGCATGCACAGAAGTAAAAGAGAATAATCCCTTCCCCTTTGGCAAAATTCATTGTCTGATATTGTCCAACAGAACATGTTTTAAGCCAACAGTACAGGAAAAACAATACAAAAATATGTCTGAATTCATATATATATAAATATACACGTATATATATGTGTGTATATGTATTTCACATATAAATATACGTGAAAAGCCAAGCCAAATAAAAATAACACTGATGCCTTGGAAAGTGAAAGAAGAAAAACCCCGAAGAACCAGATGTCTGAGTCTTATGGTGCCCTAGAGTCCTCGTAACTGCAGGTGCTACTGCCCACTCCAATTAAAGGTTTTGCTTACTCCCAGATTGAGCACCACAGTTTTCCTCAAGCTTTTACTCTCGTTTTATGTTCTTAGAAAATCATGTCCTGTCTGATTAGAATTGCAAGATTACATTCAGGTAGGCTAAAATTCAGATACTCTAAGAACCCAGGTGTTATGGAGCAGTTCCTCTTTGCAAATTCTATGGCCTTTGTTCCTTTTAATTTATTCCATTTTCTCCCTATGTCACTGTGATAATACTCCCTTGGTATTTTTTCATCCTTTTTCCAAGTTTGGAAAAAATTTCAGTCCATGCTGACTCGTCTGTAATTGATGGTGTAGTAACACCATGTGCAAAGTGGCTCCTGAGCAGTTTTAAATCATTGCAGTAATTTATCTTGGATACAGAGGTAGTTTTAACTCATCCGTTCTTTCAGGAAGAGATATTTTACCTCTGAAGGATTTACTTCCAAGCAGTGCTTTTATACAACAGCATCATTTTTACATTGTTTCTTTAAAAACAGATATCGTAAGGTAAGCAATGAAATCATACTTCTCTAGTGCATTAAGTGCACACAAGACTTCATGTTCATGATGGGTTTTAGCTGGCTTTAATTTTTGTTCAAGAAAAGCAGGATTTAAGCATGGGATTTTCACATGAGGCCACACCAGAGTCATGTGGAAGAGCCATAGAAGAACTGATGGCAACTGAATAAATGCATGCTGCAGAAATCATAGATGTGGAAATATCTTGAAGCTGGAATCTGTTGGGCTGCAGAATACAGAACCCTGTGCTGTGCAATCCCTGTCCATGATGCAGCCTGAGGTAGGCAGTGGGAGAGCCAGAGCCACGTATGTTAGCATCTCCAGAAGCTGATCCCAAAGCATCAGTATCAAAGGCAGTACCACTGTTCTCAGGCTGTATTAGCAGATACATCTTTCCACCTGAGTTGTGCTGGAGGGAAGTTCAGCATCTCCTGCTCAGATGATTTTTGTGCAGACAGGGAGGAGCAGTCACTGAGGTTTTGCCTCACAGTGTACAGTGAAAAGCACATCAATGCTCAAGATTTTTTTTTTCTCTAGCTTGCTGTCTCTCTGAGCCAAACTACTTTGTCCTTAAGAACTGTTAACCTCTGACAGAAAAGAGAAAGGTTGCACAGTGAGCCTTCCTTTTTTATTTTTATTAGAGTTACGCATAGATAGAAAAAAGAGATGTCAGTATGTGATATCCAATCTTGCATGCCTGGAAGCTTATCTGTACTTTTAGCTGAATCTAATAGCTCTGATAAAAGATGTAACCACTCTCCCCAGACCTTGCACTGTTTACATCCTTAGACCTTCACGGCTATAGCACTGCTGCTACATCAACAACGTTATTGTCATTGTCAAGTTACAGCTGAAGTAGCTGGAAAATAAGTTCCACATGGATCTCACAAGCACCATGAAGACTGTCACTGCTCCTAATCATGTTATATGCAAAACAACTGGAAAGGACAAGAAATTGCACTAATCTCAACACTCGTGTGCCACCCTTGATTCCTGGAGGTGTCATTAAAAACAGATCAGGTGTGTAGGTAGATGGACAAAAAATTTACAGTGATAAATACAATGGCTCTTTCTGCACATCCTGACAGTGTGA
Organism: Eulacestoma nigropectus; assembly: GCA_013397775.1. NCBI lineage: Eukaryota > Metazoa > Chordata > Aves > Passeriformes > Eulacestoma > Eulacestoma nigropectus. The sequence continues at coordinate 204,559 of VZTE01005490.1, read as the reverse complement.
GATCCCTAATGGAAAATGTCCATCCTTTGGGCCCTGCATGCATGGTTTTCTGGTACCATTTAGGTCTGGGGGAGCAGGGATAATGGCATGGAGAAGAGCTGGTGGCTTCTGCTCAGCTCTACTCCCTCCAGTACTGCCTATCCTGCTCAGGGTTTCCCGCAGGCTTGCTTGGTCCACCTCCTCTAGCTGTGGATAAGAAATGCTGGGTGAAGAGGTTAAGTCAGGACGAGTTGCAACCCAATTTGGTACTACCCACACCTCCCTCTGTGGGTCACCCTGTGACATGGGTGCAGGAATACTTTTCGGTGTCAGCAAATGCTTACTCTGAAGGTGCCCCTGTCTCTACAAAGCATTGCTTAATTCATCCTTTCAAAATGGAAAAGTATTTAGAGCAAAGTTTAAATGCAATAAAAAGCCTGTGCAGATGGAAGCTGCCCAATTTTTCAGCTGTCCTCAGCTCAGCTTAACTCTGCCGCAGGGGCTGTCAGCAGCTCCCAGAAATGCTGTAACTCAAGGGGAAGTCCAAGGGAAGCTGCCTTACACAGAAGACAATGCAAAGGATTTTCTTGTAAAACAAAGTATGGCCTTTCTAACGAGCACTCACGGGTTCAGGGTGAGGACGGACATGAAGGGCCAGCTCACAGATCAGCACGCAGGCTCTGCACGAGGGTGGAGAAGATCTGCAAGGGCTGTGCCACCCCTGTCTCAGCTCAGGAAACATTTGGCCAATTAAACATTAAAACAATGTGTTTATTTTGATGTGAGTTTATTGCGATTCTTACGCTTCCATATGTCCCACTGCCATTTGAGCAATGAAATGTTGCTTCCTAGTGTTGCTTTCCAGGTTTTTTGCAAAGAAAGTAGAAGTGTCTGCTGTGACACAGCAGTTCAGCAGCAGGCACAGAGTCTGACTTGTGCTTCATTTTTGCCTGAAATATTCTCACATAGCAGATACTTTTATAGGTAAATCCCTTCCACCATTTATAAGTATATGTGAACAGAGATGCCCAAAGGATTGTTTTGGCACATGCACCAGCCCCTGATTTTTTTTCCTTAGGAGTCAGTAGTATTTTGGGAAGATGCTGCAGCTGAGGACATGAATTTCTACTCAGTCAGTATTATGTGACTTCATGGACAAGTACTTAAGTTACTTATTTTCCATTTTTACCCTCAGTAGTCATCTTGGTGGAACATAATGTCCCATTTTTGATGCTGCCTCTGGTGAACCTCTAACTTCACCAGATTGCCAACAGAAATCACTCTATGAGAGTTCCAGTTAGCCCAAAAATATCCCATACCTTCAAATACCACACACCCAGGAAGAGTGAGAGTTCCTCTTCCACTTTCAAAGAGAGATCATGAATTTGAATGTGTCTTGGAGCACGGACCTCCGCACTTGCCCCATCTTCTTTTCCCAACGCACTTTCCACAAGTTTTTACTAACAATGGGGCACAGATGCCCATCTCTGTAGTCTTCTAGATGTACAACAGCCACGTTTAGATTTACTTTTGTTTAAGTAATTCTTTCATAACTACTTGCAAAGTGCTTGAGGTCGGAAAGTAAAACAAAAGCAAACAACCCAAGCAGAGAAGCTACCCTAAAATCCAATACTGCCCACTAACTAACCAGCAGTCTGTATGCATCTTTTCTTAACCTTCTTTGTATAGTGCAATGAAGTCTCCAGAGGCAAAATGTAACATGAATGCAACATGGTTATTAAAAAATATTATCTGGATTTCTTCCTTATTGAACATTCATAAAACCCTAATTTCTGGGAAACATCTGCCCACATGAACCTCAGGTCATAATAAAACTGGTTCTGTGCTCTTCATTAAGGCAGAAGATCCCCTGAACAACCAGACTGACCCACTGATATAGGTCTGCATCAGGTCATTATGACTTTAGGTCATGTAGGCCCTCTGTTATTCTCTGTGAAAACAAGAGTGAAAAAGAGTTCACTTAACTAAACTTGAACTGCTTCTGTAAACAACTGTTTTCCTCGCTTAGATTAATGCCACTTGCATTTTTAAATGCAAGATCAAAAATTAATTCAAATTCCAACAAATGCCCAAGTGTCTGACATTCATGCATAAATTATTTGGAATTAGCCAATCTGGATGCTTCTAAGGAAAAAGTGTGGATCTAAAATTCATGCACTGTTAGAGCAGCGAGTATTTATGACCGAAAACAGGTTTTTAATGGAAACTGCAACTTTTAACTATGCCAGTGTGAGCATGCTGCTCTAATATGCATAGTAAAACGCTATAAAATAACAAGACTGCAAACTTTACTGCAGCAACTGTGCATTAAAAGGCAATAAAGCACACATCATTTATAGCAGATTCAGTCGGTTATGAATTTCAGCACTTTCTGCTATTTTATAGTACCTATAATGAACAGAGCTGTGATTTGCATTCAGATGGTGCATGTAAGAAACAATTCAGGAAACCATGCGGTGCCTTGATGAACACAGAGCATGGTTCTCTGTCCACTGCTGTGTAGAAATTGTGCACAGGGATGAAAGGGAGTTCCTCCAAGACTTCCAGTAATAGGCAATTCCTCTTCTGTTACCAAAATGCACTGTACACCCTCACATTCACAACAGCTGCTTCAGGAGCAGCTCATCCTTCTTGAAATGAAAGTCAGTGCAGGGGAATACAGACCTGCAGAACTGCTAATGAAGGTAGGACTGTGTCTAGCTATAAGAGAAGGTATTTAGCAAGGTCTAAGCATACTGCACTGACTCTTCAAGATTGTGAATCTCCTTTTCCTTTCCCTGTTTACAGACTTAGAACTACATTTTTCTTCAGCTAGAGGTTAGCATTAATACCCGAATTTAGGTCGCTGAAAGTATTTGGGTGGTTAAATGCCTTGTGAATGAAGGCATCCCACTCAAGTTCTGCTTGTGGATGAGATCGTCCTCCAGATCTGAGTCCGGCACAGGATCTGTGCTGACTCACTGCCAGTCCTAGATGAAATAAGGGGGTTTTTTTGGACTACATTTGTACCGCAAAACTCAGAAATGTTTTTTAATTCTCAGAACCAATTGCATAATCCAGCTGTTTCCTAACCTCACCACGTGTGGAGACTTGAGTACAAACCAGTTCCTGCTGGTTCTCTCCTGCTCCCCAGGACACATATGCTATTCTCTATGACAGGAGTCTGCCAGGAGGCATTGGGCACTCTGATCAGCTGTTGTCTACATAATTAGCAGGAAAGTAGCAAACTGGAGTCATCCAAGAGATGATCTACACTTCCTTTTGTAAGATAAGGTTCTGCAGTCCATTCAACTGACTTGGTTCTATAGGCTTAAGTCTATTTTCCTATAGGTTGGGCACTGAGCACATTGTTTACTTGCACTAGATGGAGTTGATTATCTTTGTAATGGTCCATATGGTTCTGTGGTTTGGACCTGTGACTAGAGCAGTGTTGATTATACACCAGTGTTTTGGCTGTTGCTGATCAGTGCTTACTCAGCAGTAAGGACTTCTCTGTCATTTTGTCCCCAGAGGCAATAAGGTTGGTGATGGCCAAGAATTTGAGAGGGGACAAAGCTGGGACAGCTGACCCAAATTGTCCAAAGGGATATTCCATACCAGATGATGTCATGGTCAGCAATGAATAAAAAAAACATGTGTAGAGGTTGTCTTCCACTGTAGCTGTTGCTCAGAGTCTGGCTGAGCGTTGGTCTTCTTGTGGGAGGTGGTGAATGATTGTGTGTGCATTAGTTATTGTGTGTTGCTTTGGTTTTCTCTTTCCTTCACTTTTGAACTGTCTTTATCCTGACCTAGGAGTTTTCTCACTTTTGTGCTTCCTACTGTCTCCCCCACTCCACGAAGGCGGCATGGTGGGTGGGCAGTGAGCAAGCAGCAGTGTAGGGGCTTAGCTGGTGGCCGAGATCAATGCACCACAGTACAGTGCCCTGCATGCTGGTAAAACTGGGTCTATATTGATAGGCCGTGTTAGAGCAATACCTGATCACTGATGACTACAGTTTTGCTGGAATGTATTGATCTGGCAGTGACTCATTTCAAAGACTTTACAGTGTCACAAACCCATTCTGCTTGAACTTGTACTAGCACAAATAGTCAACAAAGAGAAGACAAAAGATGAATCCAGTATGAAAACTGTTATTAACTATTAATTGTTCAACAGATCATGCTACTATGTTATACCATCCTTTATTTCATACACATTCTGGAGTGTTTTTTTATCTGAATAGTATTAGATGGTGTGAAACTGTTATGATAAACCAACAGGATTGCATGTCGAAGGCTAACAATTACCTAGACACTGATATATCAGTTCTACACTTAATCTGTTCAGATAGCCTGTAGCACAAATAAAAGGTGAATTGCATTTCCAAATTACATATATGAAAATAAGGCATGCTTTTGTATAACTAAATGTCTGCCCATTTCCAGTACTATAAGAAATCTTAGCACGAGGCTTTAAGCAACCTGATCTAGTTGAATGTGTCCCTGCCCAGGGCAGAGGAGTTGAAAATAGATGATTTTTAAGGTCTCTTCTGACCCAAACTGTTCTATGATTCAATGGTATTGCCTAAATAGAGTAGAACCAATGACAATCATGAACACACTCCTAATACTTCCTTCTCAGGACTCCAGTAGTTTAACATAAACCTGGAAGGTGTTACTAAAGATAATGAAGGCTTCAGGGACGCAGAAATGTAACATTATAACATAAATTGAAGTTTCCTCACTGGAGTGGTGTTTGTATAGGAAATGGGAAAATACGGTGGGAGAAAGGGAACAGTTTGGAAACAGTGCAATAAAACAACTTGCCTAAGCTTGACAGGTTTCTGGCCAACACAGAACCACTGGTTTTGCCACTGCCAAATCTAAGAGACAGTCAGAGGTTTTGGACTCTGACACATCACTCACCAATACCTGTTAAAGTCTGAACAAATTGTTCCACCTGTCAAGTGCACACTATCTCAGTAGCAACGTAGAATGAACTTTCTCAATTTCTATAAAAATAGAATAGTGAATAGTGTCTGAAATGTATGTAAAGAATTATTTCAGTGATTCTTACTTCAGTATTGGAATGTAATCATTTTACCAAGTCTTCTGCATCTAGATACTTGCAAGTGAGTTTCCTTAAAAAAAAAAAAGAGATTAAGGTCTTGTGGAAAGTTGGGTCAGCTGAAACCTATGCACACTCAGAAGAAATTGATGACAATAGCCAGAATTCAGGTAGATTAAGGTTATAAGATAAATGCATGCACAAACTCTTTCCACTGTTTTTACTAAAAGGTATAATCACACTTTTCAAGTTAAAACTTTCACATGGTTAAGATAAAGCATTGACAAGGCATGGACTAGCAGAGTAAAATACTGATGAAATTTTCTTTCATGTTGACATACGAATTAATTTAGTTTACTTCTTCGTTCCCCTCCACAGCTGTAACAAACTAGGTTCTTTTGGACTCTTCCTAATAAAAATAGCAAAATGTACTGAATTAAAGGGGTGAAACAATTGCAAACAATGAATGATAGGCTGTTATTTTTTCCCTTTTAGAACTTCCTAAAGGATAGTCCAGATGACCATCATCTGTCCTTTCAACAACCACTCCTCTTATTGCTAGAATTAGAGTCATTTCCCCAATGATTTCATGGTGGTGTTTTTCTGTGGAACAGGGTCACTTAGACATCACACATCATTGCCTGGCTGCAATTTATCATCATTTACAACAATTTCAATGTTTTAAATGAACACTACCAACTGTTCAGTTTCTTGTGTTTGCAATTATATGTAACTAAGACCTGGCCATCAGTGTGTTTAGATGCCAGCACTGCCAGCTCTCAACCCATATGAGAGTACTCAGGGCTATTTCCTGTGGGTCAGGCTGCCCCACATCATTTAACCTGAGGCAGTGTGATACTAATCGTGATCTTTCCTGGCCAGCCATGGAGCATAGGTTACATGCAAGAAGCGCTGGCAAAGCCATTGAAGTGGGGTAAAAAAATTTCACTATCCAACAACTGTATTTTATTACAGTCATTTCATTGGAAGGACATATAGTGGAGTGCACCAAAAGCAAGAGTGGCCAGCAGGTCAAAGGAGGTGATTATCCCCCTCTACTCTGCTCTTATGAGACCCCACCTGCAGTGCTGCATTCAACTTTGGTTCCCCTCAACATAAGTAGGGTGTGGATCTGTTGGAGTGAGTCCAGAGGAGGCCACAAAAGTGATCAGAGGGCTGAAGCATCTGCCGCATGAAGACAGGCTGAGAGAGCTGGAGCTGTTTAGCCTGGAGAAGAGAAGGTTTTGGGAAGAGACATTATAGGGGCCTTTCAGTATCTAATGGGATCTTACAAGAGAAATGGAGAGGGACTTTTTAGAAAGGCCTGTAGTGACAGGACAAAGGATAATGTCTTTAAACTGAAAGACGTTAGATTTAGATTAGATAATAAGAAAAAATTCTTTACTATGAGTGATGTGGCACTGGAACAGGTTGGCCGAGCTGTGGATGCCCCATTCCTGGAAGTGTTCAAGGCCAGGCTGAATGGAGCTCTGATCAACGGGGTCTAGTGAAAAGTGTCCCTGCCCATGGCAGGAGATTGGAACTAGATTACCTTTAAGGTCCCTTCCAATCTAAACCACTCTATGATTCTATGACTCTATGACAATTTGACTCACTGTCAGGTGACTTCTTAGCCAGCTGTGCACAGTAAGCAACTGTTTGCTCTTTGAAATCAGTCTTCTTCTCTTAGATTTATGAATAGTCTGGAAGCACTTCTAAGGAGTAATCCACTATGTTTGTGGGTTCCTGAACTCATTAAAAGACCAACTGAATTTCCAAACTGGAAAAGGAAAAATATCTTTGCACTATAATGCCAGAGAGAATTGCTTCACATTGAAGATGTGCAGAAAAGGTGAGCACTGCCTTGCTCACTGGGATCAGTGATATGGAGAGTTTACAGGATAAGACATAAGTACTACTTAAAGATATTGTTTGTAAGCCGGTCTTAATTCAGCTTGATGAAATGCACAGCTAATGATAGAGATGCAGGAAGTACTGGTTAAAAGCATAGACACTTATAAGATGATAAGGTGGAGGTGACTTGAAAAGATGATATCATCTACTCACGGACTGCCACATATTTTATGAACTTCCGGTTTTTGGTGTTTGTACTCAAGTTAAGAAGTTCACAGGCATGTGACTAACCCAGCTTTAGCACCAGCTGCAGGAATGACTCATTGCACATTTTCCCTTTTGGAGAAAATGAATGTCTCAAGCTAAAAATAGCAGTTTCATTTTGATATTGTTTTTTTTCATTTTTTTTCTCTCATTGCTGAAAGAGACAAAGCATTCTTTAAACGTAAACACACTTCTAAGAAACTGTGTGTAAGATTAAAAATTTCAAGATTATTCCTAAATCACTTACGTTCTCCAGGCACATATCATTTAACTTCACTACAGAGTTCTCTGTTCATGCCATTAAACATTATCTCAAGGTTTTCACTGTAATAGGATTTGGCAAGTTGATGTTCAGCATAATAAGTCCCAGTCTGAACTGAACATCAACATTCAATACTTTGGGGAAACCTATGAAGCACATCAGCCTTTAAGGGGCACTTTTAAAGAAAACAGCACAAGCATTTTATGTGCACATTTTCACCCCCTATGGATCCAAAACTTCATGCAGAGGGAGAAAAACTAGTATGGTCTTTATATGCAGGTCTGCCTTGGTAAAAGTTGAATCTTGTTCTAATTAATAACCAATTACCCTAATTGGTTTCTTTTGTGTTGTGCTTCTAGGGTTGTTAAAAAAAGGTCAGGTTATAATCCATGCCGGAGATCTTCAGCCCAAGTTTTTCCCCAGAAAAAGGAACATAGGTATTGAACAAACAGCACACCTTTTCATATTTCATAAGAAATAGCCACTCGCCTCCATGTGTAATGTTCAGCCCATTATTACTAGGCAATAAAACTGTAATATATTAATGGGATCTGGAAATAGTCTTGAAGACTCATGTATTTTTCAACATACTGAAATGTGTCTCAGCATATTTTACTAGCATATGGCATTGTCATTTTCCATCAGGTGAAGAGGAAGAAGCAAGGGAGAGAGAAATACTCTCCTCTTACAGGCACTGAAGTTACAACAGTTAGAATTAGAATGAGTCACTAATTCCCTTGAGAAAAGGCCCCTTTATCAATGCTTGATTTGCTACAGAATCACAAAAAAAAAAATCCCTGCCTCCCCAAAATCCAGATATCCATCCTAAAATGTCATTTAAAATTTGGTCATGTCCTAGACATGATCAGAGGTTTCTCTTCAGTGTGAGAGTTGCACTAAGGTATTCAGTATAACCCTTTCCTACATGCTGCTAAATGCCTTGTGTTGTTTGGGGGTTTTGTTGTTGTTGTTTTTGGGGTTTTTTTCCTCAGATATGGAAGCATGAGATATTAGGTCATGTTTAATATTTATAGGTAATTATAAGAAGCTGTTTTCTGGCACCAGGGAAGATTGAGTAAGGTCAATTGAACTAAACCATCATTTTAATCAGTTTCCTTCTTCAGCATAGCCTCTAAAAATAATTCTTTGAAGCCTGGTGCAAATTTATATGACATAATTGATATTTTTGCTGAGTAAAATGGTATCTTCTCTTCATATATATTTAGTTTAGAGACTGTATATGTTGGCATACATTGTTAGAAACTTTATTTTTCTATCAATAATTTAGAAACTGAAGAATGGCACATTCCTTGTTCACAGCTCATTGTGAAAGTTGTTTCAGACTATATCAGTCAGAAAGCTGAATTTGAACTGAAAACAACTAAGACAGAATTGTTGCATTTCTTAAAATTAATGTACTTTTCTTCCTGGAATATCCATTGCATGTGAAAATAGGTTTAAACTATCATAAGTATCTGTTCTTGAATAATAGTAGAATTAACAGAATTTAATAAATTTTGTCCAAAGCTATCCTTGACCAAAATTTCAAGATAGTTAGGTCCTTAGATATACATATATACAATTATGTAGTTATACTGAGCAGACACTTGGTTGTCTAAACAACTTTGAAAATATAAGGTCCTATGTCCTTTAAATCTTTGTAATGAGAACTTCACAACCTTTCTAACTTGTTTCCTTCACAAGGTGGAAAAAAAAATAGTAAATTTTCATTTACCATTTTGTCTTTTTACTTCAAATGATCAGTTCTAAATGAATTAAATACTTTCATTACAGCAGGCAGACTGGAAGAATATGTAAATGAACAAAGATCTCTTCATAGTGCAAGCATCACACTGATCTTTGGAAAAAAAAATAATACTAACAGCATGACGCTAAAAATTTGTAAAAGAGTCAGTAGATCTTTAGAAGATTAAGGTGTTTCCCAGTTCTTTACAAAAATAGAAGCAGTAACACTCTTGAATTGAGTGAGATTTTTATGATACTATATTAAGAAAGAGCAAATACAGATATTCAGCTTAGTGCAAGCCTTCATGTACTTTAGCTCCAAGTTTCCTTTTGGAGAGCTGTAGTCCTGCTAACTGTATTAAATAAGAAGATGTTTTTGCTTTCCTATTAAATGAGGACACATATGAAAACTTCAAGGGAAAAATTCTGATATTTTCCTAGAAATTTGACCTTCCCTTACAAGAATAGCATTAAAAATCACAGATTTTCCTCAAGTTCCTGGACTTCAAAACGTATTTTTTCAGAGTAACTACAAGCTGGAGTGATAACTTGATTTCAAAATTTAGCTCAGCCTAACTATTGCTTATTGTACTGTTGGGCAAGTAGGAGCAAGTGGGGGAAAGAACACAGACAAATAAACCAAACATCTGCTGTGTGATTTAATACTTGAGCAATGTGAAGTGTTTAACTCATCTGTTAGCAGGAAGGTTTTAACACAGAATTCCCCTGGACTGACAAAAGACTCCAACTGCAACTGAGAAAAATAACACCGTTTTTCTATGTTTCATTCCTAGGGCTCTTACAGAACCCTGTGTAGGACTGACACTCTTTGGTTATGTTAACTGGATTTACTGTCCACCTAAAGGATAAAGCTAATATACTGCAGCTTATGTTAAATAAGGCCATTTATTGTTTTTACCATATAAATGAAGGATTTAGCACTTCCTCTGAAGCATAAGGCAAGTTGAAGCACTTACAGGTAATGCAAAATTGAATTTCAAAGGCAGTTTTTTGTTTGTTTTTTTCTTGAAGACAAGCAGGGTAGCATGTTGAGATGAAATTAGGTGCAGAAAAAAAATAACAAAAAACCCTGTTATTTCATTTTTTAAAAAGTTAGTTTTTATTAATAGAATTCGAGACAGCATTTCTGCCATAGTGCTGTCATTCAATTATTATGATGCCAATACATTTACATTTCATTTTGCACAGTTTCCTTTCTCATTCATCACCACAGATCCTCAATGTCTTCAATTTTTTATATCATTACATATGATTTTCTATTCATATTCTCCTCATCTAAAAAGCATTTGTAATTTTGCTTGGTTGGTGATTAGGCTGCTGCTGGTTTGATGTAAGAGGAAGATATCCCTGTGCATTTCTGTATCAGAGACAAACCTATGTGCACTTTTATTCTGATGAAAAAGACAGTAAGATGAGTGACAGTTCATGCACAAGAACTCACAGTACCAGCACCCAGTCCCCTCATAGGAGGGGATTAATCTTTCTTATTATTCCTATTATTCTCCATTGTGCCAAAATCTGATCTCTCTCCCTCCCTCTCTCTTCTCTCTTTTCTTTCATTCCTTTATTATTCTCACTGTTAGAAAATAGGGGCAAAGTATATATAAATTTCCATGCTGAGCACGTAGTTTACTAATAAAACTGAACTTTTTTGGATCTGGCTTTTGCCTTTTTTTTTTCGAACATGAGCATTAATAAATCTTGAGTGCTCCCTTCCACTTAGGAGTGGGACATGACAGTAATGACTTTAAACTAAGGGAGGGTAGATTTGGAGTAGATATAAGGAAGAAATTTTTTTTGCAATAAGGGTGGTGAAACACTCGAACAGGTTGTCCATAGAGGTTGTGGGTGCCCCATCCCTGGAAACATTCAAGTTCAGGTTGGACAGGGTTCTGAGCAACGTGACCTAATTGGAGATGTCTCTGCCCAAGGCAGGGAAGCTGGAACTATGTGACCTTTAAAGGTCCCTTCCAACCCAAACCATTCTATAATTCTATATTTCTATGATTATATCTATTGAATGTATAAGGTGATCAAGCACCATTGAGAGATGCACTCAAGTGCTCCATGCTGGATCATTATTGAGTAAGATGTAGTGGAGCTCTTCCTTTAGCTAGCTAAAAGCGATAAAAACTGATTCACTAGTGCTACTGTGAGGGGTTTTAGCATTAAGAAGAAAATCAAGACTGTTCCTTTACTATGGACTGGTCAATACCAGGACACTCTCCTCAGCCAAAGACTACAACCCATTTAAAATGCACTCCAGTTTTTCAGGTTCATCTCTTGCAACCCACTTTTTATATATGAACTGATATGTCCTTAGAAATAAAACCACTTGTAATGGACAGGTCAAAATCAAAGATCAGCATAGATGGGACAGGTAGTGTAATTATGCAGGTAATTTAATACTGAGAGACACACAGGTTACTGCTCAAATCCATAAAGTGCTATATCTGTGTGCATAGGTGGAGAAAGCAAAACATTTTTATCTTTGTAATTTTCCAGTCATTATTTTGTAGCAAACCATTAGAGTCCTAAACAGAACAGTAACATGTACAAGCCAAGTGTGTACCACAGTGCAGGTCATCAAATAGAAGACATGCTAATTATTCACTCAAATTCATCCCACCAACACAAGATATATTGACATAAAAACTTTAAAACCTTATCAGAGACAAATCATTTTACCTGTGCTTGGTGCAAACTCATCCGTGAATGGTTTTATTGTACTATAAATCTCCACTTTTGAAAACTTTCAAGAATCTGCTCAAAGTCATTAAACGCAACTGATACATTTTTTAAAAAATGATGTCATCAAGTAACACTATGAATCTCCTTTTCAACCATGCCCCCTCCCCATCAAAGAAGTCAAGCAATTATTCCTAAAGTGATCAACCAGACAGTCTCAGAACAGGGCTTTTACAAGAGTCACATTTATCAGGACAAGCAACTTTGCTCAGTAAAGTTTCTCATGTTGTGTAAAATGGTTGTAGCTGGAGACTTGATGGTCTCTTAAAACAATTCATAAAAGCTTAAGGACAATTACACTCTGAAGGAGTGTTCCCAAAGGTCTCATAGAAACAAGAAAACTGGAACAATACAGATCTATTAAAATGTAATTTCCCAACACCTTTTCAAGAAACAGAGTTGCCTTTACATACAGAACCTTCCTAGAGGGCTCCTGAGACCTCAGAAGAATGTTGTCTCTACTGACATTTTTATAAGTGTATATCTGAAAACAAATCCACCTGCAAACCCACCATTTCAGAATCTTGAAGCTGCCAGGTGGACTCTGGATGCTGAATTATTTACTCAGGGTAGCTCAATGAGCACTTCATTCATAACTGTATGTCCTGGCCTAGGTGGCTCTGTGTGTGGGACTCATTTTGGCTTCAATAGCATCAGGCTGGCAAGACTTCCTCATGTTAAGGCATACTATCTTGGATATCCAAAGACTTGCAGAGCTTTTACTATTTTGTTCTTTCCATGCTCATGAGTACAAATACTGAGTACTTTGCAATCCTAATTCAGTGTCTCAAAAATCCAAATTCTACTGACTAGAAAGTCAAAGACTGCTGTTAGTACAAAAAGCATAAAATGCATATGAAGCATGCTAAAGATGATGTGGAAATGCTAATACACTTAGAGTTTTTATAAGTCTGTCTAAGTTTAGATAAACCATGAAAATTATGTCCTAGCATGTCCTCAAGAGAGAAAAAAAGGATGCTAAAAGAAGCAGAATCAAAGGAAATGTTCATATGTGGCAAACATTGCTCACAAATCTAGAACAAACCACAAAATTAGATTAAATTGTCTAGACAACCACTGAAATTAAAATTTAGGTTAAAGGTTAAATTTAGTTTGTCAAGAGACACAATTAATACATTCATTTATTACACTTGTAATAATGAAGTTTTCTGTCAGTGATTAAACCATAAAAATTCCAATCAGCAGTTGTAATGAGATATTCTCTTCTGGCTTAACAGCTGAGGCTTGGACAAGGTGAAGCCTTTCTTAATCAGATCACCCATAAGTGTTTCTTAATATTTAAACCTTATAGGAATAAATTTATTAAAGCACTGTATGTTTACACAATTTCAAGGTTTATAGACTTCTTTCATGAACTATTGTATACTTACTAGACTAATTTAATGTTTCCAGAAGTAGTACTTCAGAAAAATTCTTGACTTTCAGAACACCTTCACATGAACTTCCTAACCAAAAATTGCACACTATAGCAGAGAAAAAACAAGTTTGCCACTACTGGTAAGAGGCCACAGACTTTGTATTAACCCAGCAATACAAGTTCTCTGGACTTGTCTGCAAATCCGTTGTCCTGAGCTGATTTTAGCATGTCACAGCTGTGGCAGCAATTGTCTAGAGGTCGCATAGCTATGTCCTAAATTATTTTACCTTTAGTTTAGCTGTGTGCAATGGTGCAGTGCAATGAATGCCTACTGCTAACTAAGAGGTAGTGATAACAAGTAGTTATTCTGGGTGGAGTGAGCTGCCTAGAATAGGATCCTAGAATAAAAATGCAGTGTTGTATAGCAACAGACATAACCAAAACCCCAGGACTGCAAACAGAAATGGTAGTGGCCAATTACTTGGCACAGTAGCAGTGCAGCCACGCGTGTCTGGCAAAATGTTTTTAACGGATAATAACACAGAACAGAAAAGCAAGCAAAATATAAAATTGGGAATTACTAGAGTTAAAGGAAGTAACATTTCGGTTTAGATAGCATATAAAGATGATTCAAGCAGATCCCAGGCCGACAAATGCCAGTGTCACACTCCTCCCTGCAAACAACTTGGGACACTGATTGCTCCTTGAAGACCTCCACTGTTATCTCGAGAGGGCTGTGACAAGATGAAGGAAGAAGATGGGTGAGCAGAACAGCAGAGAAAAGTGATAGGTACCAGAAAGTTTGCATACATCAGCCCTAAATGTGTTGTTAAGTGTTAGCAATATTGTAAATGAACGAAGAAAAGTTTTAGTTAGACATAAAAGATTTTAATTAAACTAATGATGGATTCTTGGTTTCCCTTAGGAAGCTTAGTTCTCATCAAGATTTTTGATGTAACAGCATTCATTTGGGACAATTTCCTTTTCATCTGTAATTCAGATTTCATCCTCTTCTTCTCTTTTCTATCCTTTTCTTTTGAAATGCATGAAACTGAAGCAGGAAGAAAATCAGACACTTTGCAGAATATTTCCTTAATTCCTGCAGATATTTTGCAATGTTTGCAAGTTATACAATATTGAGAAGTGCTGTGAATACAGTTTTTAATATTTGTTTTAAAAAAATAACATCCCTGAATTCCCCAACAAGTGGAAACCTTTAATTTCTTGAAGTATTTTTGGGGAAAATAAGTGTACTGACTTGACTGTTCCCCAAGAAGTTACACAGTGAGTTACAGGACAAAAAGAAGTTGCCAACATTGTAATTTGATCAGCTCATCATTTTATAACAGCTAGTATGACATGGCTCTGTTTACCAACAAGTAAGTACTTTACTTTCATGAGGAAGGACATTAACTCACTGAAATGCCTGACATTTTGTTCTATTAAATTCTATGAGTTCAGAAGAAGGAATTTGGTAAAATATCTCCACTCATTCTATGGGAGAGTACACTGCCATGGAGGCTGTCTCACCGTGCCAAGACAACACAACAGCTCTCTGCTGGTGGACAGCCAAGAGCAGAGGGACTTTTGTGGCTCAATGCCAACCCAACCTCTCCCACACTGTACTCTGGCTGTTAATATCAGAGAGAAAGTCAAGGCCAGGGCAACCCTCTGTCCCTCTCTCAGAAAGCATTCGCGTCACTGTGGCTGCTGGTAATGGTGTGGGAGGAGAGAGTGAAGTCGGGCTGTACAGGTCTGTGTTAAGGGCCAGCCTTGGGACCAGATAAACCAGAAACCAGACATCAAAAAGGGAGCTTGCAGGTAGCTCTGCACTCCTCCACAAAGCCTTACCATTGTCCCCAGAGGCAGAGTCAAGAACTGAATCCAAAGTCTCACGGTGCAGTGTGTTTCCTTGCTCAGGATATCAACTCTTTTCGGCTTGCGTAGTGCCTTTTTTTCCCAAAACTACAAACATAGATTTCCTTAGGAGTCATGCTCAATAGACATTCTTGTTTGTATTAGACTGCACATGCACTGGGACAGGAAGCTGCAGCATTTCCAATGCATTGATAACAAAAAATAATAAAAAGACACATTCTGCGCAATGAGGTGTAACTTTGTACGTCAATGAGTGATTGCAATAGATAAAAGCTTCATTTGACTCAAAGATTTTCACCATACTTACGGAAAATAAACATCATTTCCCTTATTTAAAATGGATCTGAAAACACTAGGGTAGTGCTTCAAATGCTAAGCATTGGCATGATCATCATCTGAGTTACCTTAATGCGCTGCGGCTTCCAAACACTGCCTGTAGGGCACATTATTGCCACAGAATACCTGCTGGGCCTGTGAAGAGGCATCAGAAACCCTAGAGTCTCTCAATTGTCATGAGATGGGTTTCCATGCTCGGGAATGGCATCTGCTCCATTGTCTGCTAACACCATCCTCATTGCAAAGAGAGGTCTCAGCACAGGGAGAAAACAACAGGCAAACATCTCTCCTCTGTACCGTGATTTTCAGGTGTATAAAATATCTCTGAAGCATAAGGTATCACTCCAGTTTATCATGAGAATTACAGTGCTGTGTTCATCATGTTCACTGCACCCCATGATGTCTCCCTGAAAAAATGTCATTATTTTGGGGGAAAATAATTATTTGTAGATCCACTGGTGTTGAGTCTGGGGGACGGAGTTAGCATCCCCCATAGCATCCTTCATAGCACTGTGCTTTGTAGCTAGAAGCTGTTGATCATGCACCAGTGTTTTGGCTGCTGCGGAGCAGTGCTCCCACAGCATGGAGGCTGTCTCCCCAACCCTACCTACAAAAAGCCAGTAGGATGGAGTAGGTCAGGAGATTGGGAGTAGACATGTCTGGGACAGCTGACCCAAACTGACCAAATGAATATTGCACACCTCATGATGTTGTACTCAGCAATAAAAGCTAAGACAAAAGAGGAGGAAGGGGGGACATTCATTATGAAGATGTTTGTCTCCCAGAGAAATCGCTATGCATAACGAGGCTCTGCCTCCCAGGAAATGTCTGGACACCGCCTGCTGATGGGAAATAGAGAATAACTATTTTTGTTATCCTTTGCCTCTGAACACAGCCCTTGGTTTTCCTTAGTAAGCTGCCTTTACCTTGACTCAAGAGTTTTTTGTCTGATTTTTTTCCCCCTTGACCCTTAGAGAAAGAAGAGTGAGAGAGCATTTTGATGGGCACCTGACAGTCAGCCAGAGTCAACCCCCACCACACCATCTTTTCAGAAAACTTATCTCCATGAGAAAATTTAAGTTCTTTTCAGTTCATTTCTCTATATAGTCACATTCTTCTGTGTGGTTGGAGTTACTGGGAAAAAAAATGAAATTGAAAACTTTCTTTGACAGATTCTGTGCAAACTGAGAATACGGCATTGGTAAATGAAGACAAATTCTTCAACGGACCACAGACTATGCAGGTTAGCAGTCTGAGTGGTAAAGGTGCCATGTAGCCAGACTTTGAGCACTGGGCAACTTGACTGACATAGGATGTGACTTCTTGAGATGTTTCTGTGATATACAGAAGAAAAAACAAAACAACAAAACAAATCAAAAAATCCTGCAGTAACAAAGCTGCCCAAAGTTTGTCAGTCGTTGCTGGAAAAGTTAGTAGGCTTGGTGGTTTTATACTCCTGCAAGTAGGGAAGGAACAAGATCTTACTCTAAGCAATTATCCAGTTTGTGCTCTCAGTATTGCCACTTTTTCGGACTAAGACCAATCTTAAACAAGCAACTCCACTGGGAAGGACCATGAAACCAATTGTGCAGGGACCAATTTCTGCAAGAGCCCTGTGCGATATGGCAGTCATTGCCTTACTTGGCTCTCGTGTTTGCAAAGCCACATTCTGCCAAGAAGACCATGCTGACCATTTGCCTCAGGCTTTGTTGTATCAATCATCCAAAAATGAGGCTGTTTGTTTACGAGTAGAGCATATCAACACTCCATGACTAGGCTAAGGCCTTACATCATTCAAACGGAAAAATCCAAACTTATCTATGTGAATAATGTGATCAACTGCACAACAGTGTAAGAGGCACAAGGATCCATGTGAGTTACCTGCCCCAGCAAAGCCTTGTGTGGAGGCAAGAAGTTCCAGCCTCCCGGCTGGATGTTTGCTCCCATAACATTAACTCACACAGCAGACCAGTGTAAAGGAAAGAAGTTTCCAAAAGATCTGTGTCAGATTAGTTCCCTTGCTAATGACAGGAAGGACAAGGACCTGAGCCAACTAAGCTGAGTCAGAGTCTATCCTGCCCTGCTACATGCTGTACTCCTGCTCTTCCTCTTGCTCAAGCTGGAGTCAAGGGAAATTCCTGCATCTTGGGGCAAACATTTTAGTGACTACCAAAGTGGCTCTAGGTTAAGAGCTTCACCCTAAGTCCATGTCATATATAAAGACCTATGGGATACCCATTACTGCTATAGAGAAGCAGAGTACTCCTTGCCCTCAAAAAGCCAGCTGGCCTTTGGGTGATGGGAATGCACTCTCCTGAGACAGCTCCAGGCCTTAAGAATCCAGAAGTAAATGAGCACAAAGAATCAGAAAATTAGTAAAACCTTTATTAGAAAAGGAAGCATAGAGAAACTCTATTCTAAGTGAAAAATACACAGACAAGAGAGAGACAGTGAGGAACAGGACAGCTATTGCAAGGGCAGAAGATCATACAGAAAAAGGTCTGGCAATTTTGGAGACAACCATCCAGGGAAGAAAATGGATGCATATAAAAGGAGCGATGAATGACGTAGTAGAAAAGAAGGGACTATATTTTCCTGACAAGAGCGTCCTAGTGTCTACTTGCTATAGACCTGAACTTTCTCTGCAACTCAGTTTCCTCACACCATCTCTTCCCATTTAACTTACCAAGTTAGAATTATTTAACTACTGCAAAATTTGCAATTAACTTCTTGTTTTCAAATCTCCACACTCCTTTCTGTGCTGGAAGATTGTCAGCAACTTCATAGCTTCATGTGCCACCGTGGTGGACATCCAAAATACCAGAAAATCACAGACTGTTATTTTCATCTGCTGAAGTCAATGAAAATAACCTTTAGCTTGCTGATACCTCATTTAGGGTCAGCATTGTCCCATGTGCAAATTTCTCATTGTATTTTTTTCCCTTTTTTTTTTTCTTTTTCTTTTTTTTTTTTTTTAAATTGGTTGGTTGGTTGTTTTTTTGGGTTTGTGGGTTTTGTTGTTGTTGTTGTTTGGGGTTTTTTTGGTTGGTTGGTTGGTTGGTAGGTTTGGTTTGGTTTGGGTTTGGGTTTGGGTTTGGTTTGATTTGTTTTGCCTTTTTTTAAATGTACTTGCCTTAAAAAAACCGAAAACAAAACAGGAAAGCATGGCAAAGGGAGCCATTCAAATGTAAAATCCAAGTTCAGTCCTCTTGCAAGCATTCAAACAGAAGAGAGCTGCAGATTTCATAATCGTTATAGTTCCCACTCCACCATCCCTAAATGACTCAGTGCCTGGAATGAACAGTGCTGCCTGAATAGCAGCTATTCATAATTTATCACAAGCTTCCTGAGGAAGCGATGCACCGAATCCTTTTCTGTGGAACTACTCAAAAATACATCTACAGGGAGGCTATTACTACAGTATCTCAAACAGTAGCACTATGTGCATCTTCGCACAGAAAATTGCATATAAGATTAAACCTTAGCGAAACAAGAGAACAGAAATGGGGTGAGGGAAGTAGTGCTTTTCATTCAGCGACGGAGAGTACAATTTGTAGGTACATATGTTCCCTCAGAAGTAAAATTTTACAAATTTCAAAGGTCACATTGAGATTAATGTCTCAATATCAAACGTTTCCCAGGTCATTACAAGAGTAGAAATTAATATTAAACTCCCAAACCACTCAAGATTTTTGATCTTACTCAGGCAGATAGCAGAATATAACCACAGTAAAGAGCATACAGAGAAATTCCGTGTCTCTCTGACAGCAGAAGATGGGAGCAAAGATAATCCCATGGTCTTCCATCTCCTTTCTGAACATTTTATGAGCAGAAGTTAAAAACATTTTGCAGTGTCTCTGAAACAAGGATGACATAAAGCAGAAGTAATGTAATGAATAAATCAACACAGCTAGGACGTAAAAATATTTACCCTAAATGACTATAAAAGTTTTACGGACAATCAACACACAATCAACCTTGGCTGTTTTATCCAGGTTGCCGAAGACTAGGAGAAATGCTTGGGCCAGCTCTCTGGAGGGTAGCTGTAGTCCTGGGAATGACAAGGACCTACTACCTCTTATTTTCTTGTTATTGGTGCTGTATAAATATGTGCAAAATACTTTTCCTGTGTTTAAAAAATTGCACTTGGTTCCATACAAAATAAAGTAGAGACAATAGAGACCCTTGGAATTTGAATAAGATCCACATAGATACAGAAGGAGCAACTCAGCACCATGGTGGTGGCAAGGCAAGTGGCTGGCATGGCCTGTGAAAGCTGGACCTGTGCCCATGCTGGAGCTGGGCCATCTCTGTGTGAAGCAGTTTAATGCCCCTCATTCATGGGAACACTGGTGTTTGTAACACAGGCTGGGTGTCTAACAGCTATAGGTAGTAGCCAAGGAGTTAGACAGAGTGCAAGGTTAAATAAGGAAAATGAAAATCTAATTCAGCAGATGCAAAATCAGAGCAGTGGTTAAGTTACCACCTATTTAAAATGGAAGTGGAGCAATGTGTGTTGTCCTGAGGTCCACACATCCACCATACAGGCCTAGGTGGGAGGTTTTGCTTTAGACTGGCTGTTGTCTGTTCCTGTGGGTGGAAAACCCCATAGGTGATTGCCCAGCTGTGGCTCAGGCATGCACCCCTCCGTTCTCCAAGGATTGCAATTCATCCCGCTGGAACTGCTCCATCCTGGAGCCAGAACACCGATAACAGGGACTATCAGGAGATTTTTACTTCAGAATCCAAGCCAATGTGGCAACACAGGTATAGCCTTAAAGCACTACCTGAATGACCCCTTGTGGTAACTGTTTGCCAGCAGCCTCTGTGGCCCGTTGGGGTTTCCTTACAACAGACTCTAAAGCGCTACGGAAAGCGACTTTTTCACTTTTTTCACTTGGTAGAATTGTGGTTCAGCTCAGTAATAAGTATTCTTAATAAAAATTTACTACTAAGATAAATGATTTATTTACAAACTCAAAATCTTCCATCAACTTTTCTGATAAGCAATCTTAGCAGGATACCAAATTCTGCTGAATCACACCATATTGAACTCAAAAACCTGATTAATTATTATAATTAATACAAATTACAGGTTAAGCGATAGCCATCTGTCTTCTCTCCCATTCTTTGTAAGCATTTCAGGGATGTAAATATCAGGCAGGGAAAACAACTGTTTAAGCTAAAGGCCATGCTGACACAAGAACAAATGAGTATAAATTGGCTATGAATAAATTTAGGCTTGAAATTAGGAAGAAAAAAAAGATAAGCATTACAACAGCAAGGATCTAAAAAGGAATTTTTATGGGAGCAGCACAGGACTAAAATAAGCCCACTCTTAAGGCTGAAACAGATAAGTTTAAAAAACATTGGAAGTAATACGGAACTTGTTAAAGAATGGGAGAAAAGAAGTACCTTCAGAGATGCTCTTCTGAAGCCATGTACATGACAGTGCAGCTACAGCCACATCTCCATATGGCCCAGGAACAGGGAGAGATCAAGCTTCAGATGACATTGGAGGTTTCTCTGACCAGACACCGTTAATTGCTTCACTTTATCTGGTCTAGATAAGATCACGTGTGGTTCCACAATATTTTGAATGAAGTTTAAAATATGCGAATATTGTTTGAAGCATCAGAATATGTTTTAAACACCTAGAAAGAAATATAGTGCAGATGGGAATATTTGTAAGGCAGGTAAATCATAATCTACCACTGCAGTTTTGATGCTGAAATACCTCTCTTCAGCTGTTATTACTTTGGGCTTTCAATTTTTATCAGATTATTTGTAGTAGATATTGGCTATATTATACAGTACAATCCTTCTCTTAGCTTTAAGGGACCTACAGAAATACAGAAGGCACCAAGAAAAGCAGATCTGTCATAGGCCAATGATGGATGAAAAAAATATATATCAAATTCTGGAAAGAAAATTTCTGTTACAGGGTTTAATTTAGTCAAAGAGAAGTGAAACAATGAAGGCTTCAAATATATTTCTGAAAATGTTTCTTACTCCTTTCATAGCCTTTGTCCTTATTACAAATTCATAATAAAAATTATGTGGTTTATGAAGCATGTATATTAAATTAGCACCAATTCCAACCTTTCCTGCAATCCTTTCAGTCCACATCTTTTTTTTTCCTGTTTGTATAATATACCTATAATCTTTTATTTGCATTGCAATTTACTATTCAGCATGAGTAAAGGGAATGGACTTTCACCTTAAAAATATTTTAATTAATTACTCCAAAAGAATTAGGATAATATTTTTTAGCTTTTAGCAGCTCATCAAAAATAAATAAAATATTTTTTCTATTTAAAAATGCATGAAGTAGCAGTTTGTCCTAAGGGTTACACTACCAGTCAAGAAGCTGAAGGATCATCTAGCTTAAGTACAGCTGGAGAAGACCAGATTTATTTGAATAACGCCTACCTTTTATCTTTGGATGGTTGCAATTTCATTTTTGTCTAGATTGAACCTGTTCAGGAGAATTTCAAATTACTGATTCCAGTGTCCAATACTTGCTAAACAGTATATTATTGACCTGGTGAAAAGGAGGGAAATGTGACTGCTTGAACATTATCAGTATTTTCCAACATTCTGTGAAACATGCCCCAAAACACTGAACAAAGCAGAAGTGTATAAACTTGGAGGCTATCTTCATTATTCTATTAGCTCAGAAGTGCTGAGGGCAAGAACATGGCTTTGTGAATCCATGAGATAAGGGGTAGCCTTAAAGTCTCAGATGCTTATACTTCACAGAGTTACTAAGAAATTCTATCAGCTTTACAAAAAAGAAAACCAAACCAACCTAAATTATAATTGTGGGGGGTTTTAATTCAGCTAAATCTGAGACCCCTGTACTGAGCAGTTCTGAGTCATACACATCCTCTCCAGTCAGACGCCTGCTCTCTGAGGCTGGCCTTGTATCCCAGCTCCCAGGGGATCCAGGCGGCTGCTGTGTGCTTCTGAGCTGGACGCCTTTTCTGGCTCAGTCTTGTGCATGACCTCCCTGCTGGGTTAAGTTAGCTGGCTCCCTGCTCCATCTGAGTGCTGAATGGCTCCACTGAAGTATGAAGGCTCCCGGCACAGTCAGCAGAGACAAGTAAATGCTCCACTTTTGATCACTGTGGAGGGGTGCCTGTATCTCTGTGCTGACTGTGTAGGGAGTCGGGGCACATACCTAGGAGTTTTGCACCCCACTGGCAGGCCATGAACCTACATGTATAACATTTCAATGCCTGACTTAGAAACTTTATTAATATAGAACCACAGACACAGCAGTTTTGATTCAAGAGTTCAGGATTCTGGCTTCCAGGTCCATTGTAGGAATAATGAGGAAAGCCAGCACAGGGCCTGTGAGAAAATGCTAAAAGGCATTGGCTTGTTTAGTCTGGTAAAGAGCTGGTCTACATGCAAATGCACGTGGGAATCATAAAAGAAAGCCAAATTATTCTTGGTCATGATATATATTATACATATGCAAGTCACACATTGTGAATTGAGGTGTTCAACTTCTGCTTTAAGGTCAGTGTTTTCACTGGTGGGTAGCTGAGCAATAAAGCAGGTTATCCAGAGTGGTGGTAGATCCTCATTACAGGCTTTACTGACTTGGTCTAGTGATGGTGACAGTTTCACTGGGAGGAGGGATGATATGACCACTGAAGTCCCTTCCAATCAACACCAGAAAGGTTTTCTCTTTCCATCTGAACCTCAGAATACCGCTTGTAGAAACAACCCCTCAGGTTCATACCAATAGTTATAAGCAGAATTTAAGGACTCCAGTGGTGTGAAATAAGTTTTTAAAATATGACTTATCTTAACCATCATATGTTCAAAGTTCTTCCCATTCAATTGGTTAAACAGGTAGAGCTGAAAAGAAGCATAGGGGACCTGAAGACAAGTGCAATGTGTGGTTGCAGTAACTATAATGCTGAGGACAATCCACACCAGAGAGTTCCTGAGAGTTGTTTGCTGGGAAGCAGAGGGCATTGGAGCCTGTTAAGCACCTAACTTGTAAAAGACATGGGTCTGGATGTAAGATATAAACAGGTATTTCTTACAGCTCTGATTTTCTAGCAGCAACAGTCCTCATGTTGTTTTGAAACAATTACAGAATTACAGTTGATATTTAAAAGCAAGAGTAGGTGGATTTTCTTTTACTTTAGAGAAAGAAAAGGAGGAACTGGTAAACAGAAAGCAGTACTGTAAAAAAGTAAGAACATTCACTGAGATGACAGCAGCGAGCAAAAGAATTTTCTTTTTATCAGCTTTGTAGGCTTAAATCATACACACAGGCAAAAAGAAGATAAAGTCAACTCTGAACAGTCATTTCCATTTGTGAGAAAGATGGAAAAAAATGCACAGTTCCTAAGAGAACTAAGAATTCAAAGAACGTGAAAGAGTATCTACAACCTCTCTGTTTAGTGGCCACAGATGAGAAGAAATTGTGGAGAGCTCTGATTTCAAAGCTAGCTCCAACATGGGGATGCTCAAACCAGTAGAGGCGTGAGAGTCACTGCTGATTGAGGCTTGAGCCTGGAAGAAGTCTGTCGCCCTGGTTTTTCTACTGTTCTGTGTTTTTACTTTTGTAGTAGAAGTTCTAATGCATTTTCTATAAACAGAGCTCTTGTTTTTCTAACCGGCCTAGAATGTTTTCTGAACTTCTACTACAAAAGTAAAAACACAGAACAGTAGAAAAACCAGGGCGACAGAAGTCCAGCCGTGTTAGTTCTGCTACTGCCTTGTTAAGGCACACTCCTGCATTTGGCCTGCCTCCCACACTGCCGATTCTCCCTGCTTGGTGTGCCATCTCACTTCAGGGATCAATGCAACTATGCTGAGCTCAGAACTTTTTGGCTGCATGGTATAGATATGCCCAGCATTTTAAGAAACAGAGCTAACACAATGATCTTTACTAGCTGATATTTTTTTGGAAATATATGGACAAAGGTGCACTGGTAGAAGCCTTTAGACTCAAATGTTTTTTGTTCACAGAAGAAGCGGGACCTGACTCACATCTAAACCACTAATTCTGAAGTAGACTTATGTTGAAAGAATCTGTTATAGTTAAACATATTTATTAATGATAGAAAGTTTCTCATACATATCTCTTTTCACTGTTTAGGGCAGCAAGTTAGTTAATATAATTGTAAGTGATGCAAGTATGGAAATAAAAACTGAACCAGATGTTGGAAAACTTAAATGTTCAAAAGATTGATTTGATTTAGTGCTGTCATTAAATTAAGAGAAAAGGAGTCAGTCCCAAACAGTTGTAATTGCATTACACAATTTTGGATGCTTTGAGGTCACAGCAAGGAGGAGGTGGTTACTCCTGCCAGTAGTTGCTACATAAGCAAGATGACTTTTCACTAACTATCTGGAGCTGTTTCCAGCAAAACATAGACTAGACCTCTGTAATACACTAAAAGGACATGAGGCTCACAAATAGAGTATTATGTTTCACTACTGTGCAAAGGAAAATTTTTAAGATCAAATAAACAGGGAATAATTTCTTGTTATGAATGTGATAATGTTAAGATGTGATAACGGTTCAAATTCCACAGTTAAATAATGGTAAGACTGGATCCAGCCTCTGGGAGTGGCTTACAGGGAATTAAGTGCTATTAAATGTGAAAGAGAAAGGTAATTAATGGGCATTTAGGTAATTAATGGGCATTTATGGCAAGCAGCAGTATATTTCTTTTTTCTTCCAAACTTTAAATGTCATCTTTTGATATTTAGATTGTTGGAGCCACTAGAGGCTTCTCCAAGTTTCTGAAAAAGAAGCAAAAAATATAGGCTAAGAGCTAACTGCATACCCCAGCAATATGAATTAAGATTATTTTGAACTGTAATAGAGTACCGTCTCATTCATTATCCTGATATTTAGTGGAAATAAAGTTTGAACCAGAAAGCAAGGTCAATCTTGTGAAGGTGCTGTAATGGAAATGGATCGTTTACAGCAGCCAGGATCATTTACATCAGTTTTCATCAAAATTTTAAACCCTTGTAAATTCTGAGTCCTTAGAGTCTGGCTTTTAAATTACACTGCTTGTCTTTAACACCTCCAGGTGAAGGTTCCTGCAAGTGGTTCCTGCATCTTCAATTCTCTTCTCTCAGTAAGAGATTGTGTCCATCAATGTTAATGGCATCTTTGAGGACACATTCTGCACTGGCAAGAAGTGTGCATTTTCTGGGAGTGTCAGGGAAGGCGTTGCCTGCTCTGCTGTCAATAGTTAGAGAGACAAAGCAATCTTCAAGAAAACTGAACGCTGCCATGGCTGAGTCCTGTACAACCTCACTCATGGTGTGTTATGAAAATACGACTCCTTTCCCAGAAGAACAAATCCCATGGAGCAGCAGATCTTTGGGCAGCCTGGCTGAACGCGCCCTCTAAAACCTGGACATTAGCACAACACTGCCTAAAGGATGAACAGGAACTCCTGGTGTTCCACCTCAGCTGGCATAAAGAGAGGAGGCACAGTGGGTCCTCTCAGATTAGACTTGGTAGGAGTTTTCATGGAAGTCATTTAAAATTTGACTGCATAGTACACTATTAGCAGATAATTTTGCAGCAAGGGAGAGGGCTATGACTAAATGGGTCATGACTGTGTAATAAAACACTGCATGTGGTACACAGGTGGTGAGCAAGGAAGAGCAAAATCAGAACTTCAACATCTGCTGTGATTAGATAAGGGGAAGATTCTTACCAAATGCAAACTGTCTCATTCTTCCATGCATTTATCTGACTACGATATTTACTCCACTGAGGATCTATCCAGTGGAGTATGCTGTCGAAGAGATTACAAACGAACTAGAAAAATGTTCCCAGGGAAGGGTCTCCTCTAATAGCAACGCAATCTAAATTCAGCCAAAAACGCTAGCCAGGACCAGATGAACATTTCAGTAACAAGTACTAGAAACAAGGCAGGGTTGTGTATAGCAGCACACCAGGGACTAGTTTAAGGTCTGTGGCTGAGAGAAGAAGGAACCTGCCACCATACTGCAGATGGTTTTTATTACATGCTTCTTGTTGTTCATCAGAAGGCACTTAATAAAACAGGCCTGCAAATAAAACAATAACATAGTTTACAGCTGTAGCATAAAACCAAATACGCAGTAAAAAGCTTCAAGATACATTTTTTTTGACTTGCAAATGCAGCCGGCAGAGCTCTGCCCATTTCAGGCAGAAGGATTTCAGAGGAAGTCTGAAGCAGCTCTCTGTCTGAAGGCTCTTCTGCCATTCTCATGGATAAGACTAGGAACAGCTATGCATCTTGTCATATCAAATATTTGTTGAAAAGCTGCTGCGAAAGTAACAAGCCAAATTCTGCTTTTAGCAATATTCCATATGACCCCACTGGCTACAGCAAACAAGCTTGGTGTGTTAATGAGAGCAAATTTTAGTCAAAGAGATTAAGATTTCTTCCAAAAGGTAGAATGAAAATCAAACTGCAATTGCATTTCTGTTATTCTTTCTACCCCAGTTACCTAGGGACAAATATGTAGCTAAAATCTTATCATCCAAATCAACTGATTAAGAATAACTTCAGTCTAGGCTGATGTAACTATGTAGGCCTAATTACTGCATTTCAAAATATCACTAGGAGGAAAATAAAAGCAGTGGAAAATTGACTGCACTGTTCTCACTACATTACCTTAGTTCTGTGTCAAAACAGTGGACATTTTGGGCAAGTCAAATACTCGCTTCTCGAGGTCCTTTCCACTTCTCCTTTTTTCTCTCTCTATGATGGTGAGATTATGCAAGCTTCATGAAGTAAAGCACTTCATGGTCTTCAGATGAAAAGTCATTTGGAGAGTAGATTATTATTTTAGACAAATAAATGCTATACTTTACTGCAAGGCAAAGATAATTTGACTGCTGTTGAAAGAAATGGAAAGTAGCAAGAGAGAGACTATAAGATTGTTTAGGAAGACAAAAACTCATGCCCTCTGATTTAACAAATTTATATTTGTCAGATACAATAATATGAACAGATTGCAGCCCATATGCTTTAATAGCAAAGGGTAGAGTTCCTCTTGCTGACAGTGATTGGAGTATGCTTGATTTAATGCAGGGATGTAGCTGATTTAATGAAGTGCAAAAAAAGATAAGGAAAGTCTAGGAGATATTCCAATAAGAATGGAGCAGAATAACTTTTTCATGGCTCCAATGTCATCCAAACAGGCAAGTCTCTTGGAGTAAAACCATCACTTTGGCTAGAGCAATGAATATGGCATGTATTAATGATTACGTAGATTTTTTTCTACCTTAGAAATTTAAAGGGAGTTCTATAATGTAGACAGAGTATGTTAAATTTGTATAGAGGTCTGCTGCAACCAGGGACAGGCTTTAATACAATTCTCCTCACTTCTACACCTTTTACCAAAAGAATTATACTAACAGATTCTGACTCTGTGACTGAATAGAACCCTAAGTATCTGTGTTGCTGGATATTGTGCAAGCAAAGACAAAACAAAAACATTTTATTCTCTACTTCCCACCAGTGACCACTGTCAGGCCATTTCCTGGCAAGCAGGGCTTCAGCATGCGTAGCTATCGCTCCAAAGGCAAATACTGCAAATGATGAATGTCCCATTTTCCTACTCCTTTTCAAGCTTTTCTATCTGAGCTGATGTGATATGGTATGGAATACCCCTTTGG
The DNA here is from genome assembly GCA_013397775.1 of Eulacestoma nigropectus. Lineage (NCBI taxonomy): Eukaryota > Metazoa > Chordata > Aves > Passeriformes > Eulacestoma > Eulacestoma nigropectus. Next base: position 176,358 of record VZTE01005490.1, on the reverse strand, counting down.
TTAATTTGGGCCTAGCTGTGTCCCTTCCCAAGATCTTGCCCGTTCTCAGCCCCTTGATGGAGGGAATGCTAGAGAGACAGCCCTGATGCTGTGCCAGTGCTGCTCAGAAGTAGCCACAACACTGCTGTGCTTTCCACAACTTTCTAGCTACCAATGCAAAGTACAGCACTATGGGGGCTACCGTGCGGAAAATTAACTCCATCTCAGCCATTCCCATTACACTGGCAATTTACATATATTGGTGGTGGGGCAGAAAAGGATTTTAACATGAGAAGACTTCTGGGATCGAGAGGAGTTAAACTAAGACCCTTCAAGAGATAAACAGATTTATGATTCAGTTCATCTTTGTTTTAACTGCGAACAAGCCCTCTTCCCACTGAACACTTTTATTATGTGTGAGCACTTTGAATCCATCAGCCCAGAAACAAGTGTACATCCAAGCTGCATCCCCACAGCACAGACACCACAGGCACAAATCATTTTGCCAGATTTCAGAGGCTTGATCCAGGTGCCCACATCTGGGTATCTTGTGACATTGGGGTGACTTAAGACATTTTACCTGGCCTGTAACTGCTAGCCTTAAAAGGTACAGGCATCTGTAAAGGGTACATTTTAAACACTCCTGGGCACCTCAAAGTCACAAGGTGAATATACACACCATATATTTCTCAAGTTGATAAAAATAATTCCAAGAAAGAATGGTCAGCAGTGAGCCATAAGAGTGACTTCTGTTGATGTGTCCACAATTGCAAAAGTTACATGTCTGAGCTCTCTTGCTGAGCTGAGGAGTCTGAATAAACTGACTAGAGGTCCATGCCAAAAATAATAGAGCTAGTGGGAGATGTTCACCACTGCAAACTTAAAGCCAGCTTCAGTAAATGTTTTTTTGTTTTCACACATTAATTTAGCCATACAGCCAGTTAATATCTAGCACATATAAAGGCTATAGCCATCTTTTGCCATGGAGGAATTTGGGGCAAGGCATGTGGGGACAAGTCCATCTTCTCAGTGACATAATTCTAAAACGCTGTTGTGAAATGATTTTTTGCCTTGTCAGCAAAGAGCAGCTAACTAATAGCTATGTTAAAAGAGTAGCTGCATGTTTCTGAAAAATTAAATAACCAGCCCTCAAGCTGACAAAGCAGCTTAGTGATGTACTGCAAAAGGTACCAACAGCAGCAGGGGCAGCTTTCAGAAACTGAGTCCCTAGTGATACAAGGAGAACAGGACAACATGACAGTATCTGTCCCCTTACAGCCTCAAACCTTCTATTTCTCTGGAAAAAAGCCTATAACTCAGAGCAAATAGGTATATCATGAACTGAGCTTTTGTTCTCTCAAAAGGGGGCTGACACTGTAATGAGAGCTTGCTCATAGGATTACAGCGGGGCAATTTATTCTTATTTTTATTTTTAATTTTACATTTATTCTTAGCTTTACCTTCATTTTTTGCTTTAATTAAGCATGGAAAAGAAGCAAATAAGACATTTTAACCTGTGATATTATAAACAAAATGCCATTGTGGAAGTTTTATAAAGAAATATCAATATAAATCTACACAATAATGAAGTGAATTAATACAGCAACTAAAGACCATCAAGTTGACAATAATTGATGACAAATGATATTATTAATTATGAAAAGATCTGAAAATTCCATAGTTTGGAGTTGGACTCTTGGCAAAATAGTCTTCCTCATCTCGCCTGAGAATTTTAGCAGAAATACAAGAGTCTGTTTTCCTACTCAGACTGATCTCTCTGCAATGACACCTTTAGTCAAAGTGTTGCCCTGGAAAACAAATGGCTTTAGAAATATATATATATATGGAATATTTTCCCGTGACAACTACTAATCACCCACAGGATGTGCCACTATTACAAAGGAAATCCAGTCCTGTCCCAATTAAAGGCCATTTCAGGGTTAATATTATATTCCAAGCCTTCCACATAGTAGCAAGGCCAGAGAGAAACAGATTATGGACCCTTTGTGTCTGTGGGAAACTCCTGTGAGAGACTCTGTTTATGTTTTATGCATATTTTTAATATCATTAACTCTCTAATCAGTTTACAAACAAACACTCCTAACACAATTCATTCTCACAAAACAGAAGTATTTAATAATATGGAATATTTCTATTCTGTTTCTACATCTGGGATAATAGCTTTTAATTATATCATTTCCTACACTGAAATCTTTTAAGTAGTGCCACTGTGGGCACACTTACCTTGAAATGCAGACTCCTCTTCTATTAGAGTTTGAGCAGAAACACAAATATTGTGGCAGTGTGATACCTATAAAGTGCATGAGGCAGGAGTACTACATAATATACTCTAAATGTCTGTGTGTTTGAAAGAAAACAGTACATAAAAAGATATGGAAAAGACTGGCCTAATTATAGCTAACATTACTTGTGCTTGCAAGAAGTGCTCTAAAAAGGTACTGCCTCTTAAATAATAGCCAGGGCCATACAGAGAGGGCTACCCAGCCTGGCACCATGTCCGTGAAAGGCCAGTAAGTAGGCACAACAGGAATATAGAATCAAGATAAATCCAACGTATCCTTCCCATGGTACGTCCTCCCACTTTCAACAAATTTCAGCTTGATGACTTTTCAGAGCAAGAGGTTCCCTCTGCTTCTTTGTGATTCAAGGCAGTGGAGAGGGGAGCCCCTTTCACTCCTGAGTATGTTTTCACTCAAATCCCAATCACTTCTCTTTCTTTTTAAGCCATTTATATTTTTATATATCTACAATAGTCATCCCTACTCCAAACTAAAAGCTACTTGTCAATTCTATCTTTTTATAGCCATGCTATTTTAAAGCCCTGATTATACTTGCCATCCTTCTCTGATTAGCTTACACTGGCATATGCAGAAGCAAATTATGCTTTTGATAGCCTTGTGGTTAACAGACTGATAAGGTTGTCCATAACTGAGAAATCAACCCCACACACATATCACAGCTCCCATGTGGTTCCCAAGGCAGAGATATACAGAGACTTGAGTAATATTGATAGGAAAAATAGTGCCTAATTTCTCCCCTGCTCAGTCATTCCCTTCCAAAAAGACCTATTCAAGTCAGTTCCTTAACTCCTCCCCATCCAAAATGTCCAGCTATAGAAATTTTTGTTTCTATTGGTCAGAATTGCCAAAACTATAAGACTTGAGAAAGAAACTCCTAAAAGCAACATCAAGAGCAAAAGACAGTGGCAGGTTTGACAACCAGTGTGCCATCCTGCCAGCTAGAGGCACTCTCAGTTTGAAAGCAGAGGTCAGTCCTAATTCATTCAATTTCAAAGGCTTGGTGCTCTCTTCCTCCTTGTCAAAGCGTGCGTTTGTGCTTGACCATTCTATTCATGGCTCACGTGATGTTAACAGTGGGCAAATCTTGAAGTCCTCTCTTTTTGCAATTGCCCCGATCCATTGTCCCTTCCATGTGTTACGCCTTTGGAAAAAGAGACATGATGGGAAAGCACAGCAGCATCCAATTCCTGAGGGCACATAAAATGGCAACAAAGATTACTGGTTTAAATAAATATAGCAACAGTGGTGGCAATGCAATCTATTCCTACAGTGAATAAAATTTAACATCCACGTTCAGACACTTCCTGTAATCCATCAATTACTGGATCAGCAGGAAATAGCATATTCAGGCAGAGCCACCTGGGTAACTGCATGGCAGGTAGTTAAAGGAGTAGGCAGGTGAGATGGTTAAAACTTAAAGGAGATCAAACAAATTCTGTTTGAAAATCTCAGATTTTAGTGAGGACTATATTATTAAAATTTTTTTAAAACAATTTCTGCTTCTCAGTCAGAATTTTTACAGCACATAACTGCATGAAAATAGGAAGCAGAAAGAGCAGCTGAATCTGTTCTCACCTCCAGTGTCAGGCCCTTATCTACAGACTTTTTCTCAAAGCACAACAGTGAATCATTGGTAGCAAAGTGATGGGATTTCCCATTTTTTCCCTTTTGCAGCTCTCTATGGCAATCCCTGATATTAAGTTTTATCCTGACGCTTTTTGACATTTTTTTAATCACTTTAACCATCTTAAATATTTTTTTAGATTCCTATTGTATGAGAAGAATAAACATGTATTTCAATCCCAGCCTGAGATTAATTTTTTGCTGGCCTTACACAGAAGTGCAATTCTGTAGTGGATTTAGTGACATCCACTAGCTGACGCACTTAGATGGATAAAGTTCCCAGTGGGCACCAAACTAGGAAGGCCTTTATTGAACAGATATGTTCTTCTCATCCGATGTAAAGACAAAACAAGGAAGAAAAATCTAAGACAGAGAGAGTACCAAAATAAATTTGAGAAGGCAAAACTAAGAGAGAAGCATCAATTTCCTTTTCAAAAAAATGATGGTTGTTGCAAACAGGAAAGGAAGGTGTGATGGGTTCTGGCTACTCAGGTTACACAGCCTAATACCTAGAGAAACCGGTATCATATCTGGACGTCAAATGTCCTGCTGTCTCATAGGCAACTTTAAGTGTGCCAAGAATGCTGTTATTTTCAAAGAAGTCAAAGAATGGCTACAAGATCCTACTTTCCAGAACATGCTGTCTTCTGCCAAACCTCACATAACTGCAACTCTGACTTGGTGAATTTGGTTTTGACTTAATTTTTAGCAAAATACACTTTCAAAAGGAGTTCTGTACTTATTGTGTTTAGAACAATGCAAGAGAGAGTCCTTCTAACCCTGGGGCAAGAAGCAATGGAGACAAAAAGAAAGGAAATGGATCTGTATAACCAAAATTCAAATAGTAAACAACAAAAGGCACCTCCTTGGCCCCCATCACATTCTCTGTCTTATGTCTGCTGTCCATTTAAAAAAATTAGTTATGAAAGTTTCTTATGAAATTTCTTATAGATATTTTTTAAATTGAAATTGCTAGGTACATTAATCACTGTCAGACCTCCTTACATAATAGTAATAAAAATATTTATATTACTTACCATTTACATATATATTTTACCCAAAAATAATAATTCCTAGTGATTATTTGAATTTCAGGCTATTTTCTCTAGTATGATAATTTCCCACAAGTTACTCACTTCGCTATTTCCTTTTCTGCTGGTTCCTTCTCTGTTTTCACCTGTGATATACTTCCCCTCTTTCCTTACTAAATGTCAGTTCTCTCCATGTTGTCCTACTTTCCCCACCCCTAGTCCTGGCCACTCCCTCGGGTTTTTCCTATTGGTTCCGGTACCCCAACTCCGCCCATTACTGCCCCCACGCCTGGAGACCGTTCTCTCTGCCCCCCCCCCCGTCCCCATAGAAAAGTAACCTGCGGCCACGTGGTTTTGCTCTCTGCATGGGGAACCGGTGTGGCACCATGTGAGATTAAATCTCTCATGTCCCCCATGTGGAAGCCTCTTCTCTGCCTCCTTTACCACCGCGGTGTTGCAGAGCTGACAGCTTGCCGGAGCGAGGGCGCGGGGCCGCCTAAAGGCTGCGGGAAGCGGCTGGCCGCTCTCCCAGCCGCGGCCTCGCTGCGCTCTCCGGAAGGTTGCAGTGCGCCATGCCAACGCAATAACAACAAACAGCAACATTCACTGATGTTTTAAAAGCTGTGCACTCCATCAGCTTCTGGCTGTCCACATCAGCAAAAACCTTAGTTCATTTTCCACAGTTATGGCCAGGTAACATCTTCTGTGCTTTTAGATCGTATTTTCATATTAGCAATGTTAATATTTGCTGTAGCTGTGCTCTTCCTTCACAGATGTGAAATGAATGCTCAGAGCTCCCTATTGTGTGGTAGGTCTAAGGAATCCATTAATCCCACTTAAAAGGCATGTAACAAAGAGGATGCACAGAGCACACTGTGGAGAAAGGGACTTAAGGCTTTGACAGCAACACTCTGTTAGGTACCTTCCCTAAGCAGGTACAGTATGGCTTCCCTTACCCAAATTCCAGTAGCTGCATCAGTGTGCAAGACAATGCTCTGTATTGTGTAAGCACAGAGAACTTTTGCAATATTTTATGCTTTTAAGTAGTGAAAAGACAAAAAAAAAAGTGAGCAAGCCTTGCTTGACCTTCTTGAACCTGCTCACTTTGAAGCACACAGGATGGTTGCTTGCCCTGGCCGGGAGCTCTCCTTCAATGCTCAGCAGATTCTCTCTATCTTGTGCATCTGTCCCTTTAGGCACAGCCCATTGTGCACCACCATGGAGCCACCATGTCAAGGACATGAAAACTATTTGCAGGACTCCTTTTAGTCCTATCTTGATGTATTTCTCCCATGTAGGGGAACTTCAAAGTGAAGACAATTGTGTTACTCGTTTTGAATACTTCTCTACTTCACTCAGATGGATTAAGAAAAAAGTATCCCAGTAGGTAAAAATGTGTCCCAGAGTGAAATTCTGGCCCAAGCAAAGCCAATGGCAAAATCTCATCACATTCAATCTGACACATGGCTCTATTCTGGACATTTACATACATGGTAAATGGATGTTTAATTATCCCTTTATGCACTGCTACAATCCATTATTTATCTGCTCTGAACTATTGACCTTCTTCTGTCATGCCTCAAGCATCAAGGTGCTCTTTGTTCGATTTAATTGCCCATGGGCACGTAAGTCCGATGTGTTCTTCTTTGCCTTGATGATGCGAGTGCTGTTAATTGAGAGTGATTACAGCACAAACCATGTTACTAGGGGAGCTGGAAAAGTCAGACCAATATGTGTGGTTTGGGGGGATGATGAGAATCTCTAAGCTTTTAAGGAATCAATGCAAGTTGAAAAGCTGAAAGGTATGGCTATGTTCAGGAAGTGAGCATATAGTGATTACACTCCTGGAGGGAGGCAGGGAGATGTCCTTCATGTCCAGCTAGACATGTCCTTCGTGCATTTCCTTAGAGACATGTCTTTTCTTCATAATACCCTTATTAAGGAGTGACAAGGTAGTGTTGTTTTTCACAGATGAATGTTTGCATTCAGCAGCATGCTCTTGAATTTCTCCGTTTTATCAGGTTGCAAGTAATTACCTGCGTCACATCACCTGGAGTGCCATTATGCAAATTTGCATATGGCTTGAATACTCTGCTTAGACAAATATTTATCATCTTTTAAAGCTTCTCTTGGAAAAGAATGTCATACCTTCTGTTCTCTCTTATCACTTCACATGTACCACGATTCAAACAGAATTCACAGCTGAAGGGAAGATCTGTGGAGAAAAGGCTTGGTGCCTGCAGAGAAATTTCTTTCAGAATTCTGGAAGAATAAGACAAAGGGAAAAATTTTAAGTAAATAGCATATAAAAATAAACATATATCTTGATGTCCACCTTGTTCAGAAGCAATTTTATTCTCTTCTCCCAGGTTCTATTCTGTATACTCTCCTCCTGAGCCTGACTTGAAGGGCTCAGTAATCATTGCAGGAACATTATTACAGTGAAAGTCTTTCTCTCATCAAGGTTGCTGGAATGTTTGCTACCATGTCTCATTTGCTCTCTCACTGAATGTTCATAGAATAAAATACATAATAAAAGGTCTGTAAGAAGAACGAGCAAGAAAAATATGCTCTTAATCAGATTTCCTTGGGAGGTGTTAAGGATTATCTGCCTAAAAAGTGAATGAGGACTAGCAATGACACTTCTGCCCAAAAACTAAGCTGGTAAACTATTGCTGCATTTAAATTTCTGGACCACAACTCTAATTTAGTGATCCAAGCAAGCCACACTGACAAGTGCAAATATGCACTTTGTTTTGATGGAAAGAAAGGGAGCAAGGTGAGAGTGTTCTCTTTTACAGAACTTTGGGTTTAGGCAAGTGTCAAACCTCGCTTGAGACCCAGGCATGGCTTGAAATTGCAGGCATTTATAAACTCCCAGTCTTGGCTTTTTCAGAATGGACAGGCTGAGGAGGAGGCTACTCATGGAGACAGAACAGACAGTAGACACAGACTAGGCCTGCTTGGTGTTCCTTCTCCGTGCATGGTGCTTGTGGGGTCTGGGAAGGGTCAGAAAAGCTCTCCATACCACAGGGATGAGCTGCTACATCTGGAACTGGAGTCTTGTAAATGTTCCTGTTGATTGGGCAGAGAAAGACCAGATGTTGTTGTGGTGAATGTCAGTTGCATTCACCACTGATTCATCCAGCTGGATGTCATTTCACCCATCCAGAATAAAGAAATTGCTGCAGGCCTCGTCTATTACTCTTCTTGCAGTTGTTGGCACTTCTCACGAGGTCTCAAAAGGCAGCACAGCACCATTGCATCAGTTGAGCACCCCAAATCCCCTCATCATTGGAGGACCCCACTCACATTTTGGAGGTGAAATCCCTGTTCAGTTTACCTGCATGAGCTGAATATATGCCAGACATTTTTCCCTGCAGTCTTGCTTGCTCTTTCTTAGAGAGCACTACAAAAGATACATGGTGCCTTCCCAAAGACACAGCATAATAGCTTTTGATTAATGAAGGACCAGCAATCAAGAAACAGGGGAAGAAAATGGAGCTTTTTGTTTTAGCTTGTAACAAGAAACTAGCTTGATTTTATGTAAGTCAGCCTGATCTGGGACAAAAATAGGCAGATAAACAAGAGAAGGGTATTTTGTATCATAAGAAGGAAACCTAAAATCCCTTGAGTGGCCAGCAATCTTGATTCTATCAGCTAAAGAAAGAAATAAGAAGATGTACACATTCAGATAACAATTTGAGATGCCTTGAAAGAAAAGGTGGTGGTGGTGGTGGTAGAATCTTTCCTAAGTGGAAATTAATAAAATAACAATTTGTTCATTTTCTTACCTGTTTTTTCCTTAATTGTCTTCTTTGTCATGTGAAATTTACAACCCAGTTGAACCAGAACATAGCAGTACGTTGTTAATGGCTCACATAAATCAGGTAAATTAGCTATTTTTACCATTTTTCTTCCTGAAAGCTTTAAGACCAATTTGTGTTGCCTGCCCAGTTGAAAGAAAAATGTCTGTGCCTTTGTGTGTTGATAATGTGGGAGCTGCAGGAACTGTTGTATTAAACCCGCTGTTTCTTAACATTTGATTTTCCTAAAACTTTCATGTTCACCTGCTTTAGAACTACTCAGTCCTGCTTCCTCATAGTACTGGGATGTGTTGAGAGCGATACCCTCAGTATAAAAGAACTTTAAAACAATATCATTCTCTTAAGTCTCTAACTACAATCTCTATGAAAATGCTACAAAAAACTTTCAAGCATGGCAAAATATTATTGTTTCCTTCATTTTGGAGATGCCTAGTTTCAGAAACCTTAAAAAGACCCTGGTATTCAGAGGGAAGACATTGATCTTGATATCAAGTGGGACACTATCTTCCTTTGTTTTTAGTTGCTGAGTGATTTGACCATGATCATGTAAAATAAATCAGTATTATCTTTCAGACTACTAAACGTTCATGATCAAACCAGGAACTGAACCCTGACTAGAGAGTGGCAAGTAACTATTATAATCACTGAGGAGCCTTTCATTTTACACTCGAATTAAACTGCTCCATCTTTGTTAAACCAAATCCTGCTTTGCTTTTTGTACTCTATGCCCTTCATTTACTTCAGCTGGCTTGAAAGTCTAGTTGGTAAACAATGCTCTGAGGAACAGAAGTTACCTTGTCCAGCCCAGAAGTAAGTAACATGTAGTATGGATCATCAGGGCATTACACTTGCAGGGACAGCCTGAGTATTCCTGCATCCAACAAGCCCCCCACACAGATTTTCGCACTGTAATATTCAGCTTCACTTAGCAGTTCTGATGTTATCCCATCAATCCCATTAATAATGTTGAAAGGGCTTGAGCAGCAAGGAGGAAATTTTGACGATGTCATAAATACAGCCAGCAGAATTTTGCACTTTCCCAGTAGAGACAGTAGGTGTGTTTTGTGATACAGCTGAAGAGCAAATGCTGTCCATAGGGTTGGTATCCACTGTGAGAGAGTAAGACTTCAGCCAGCTCAACAGCATTCCCTGCAGCCAAAGAGAAAGGACTCAGGCTTTGAAGTCCCTCCATCCTGCTTATCCTTTGACAGACTCTCCCCACTACAAACTGCATGAATCACAGATGAACAGCAAGAATGGATACCTAGGGTGGGTAATCTCTGAACTTCTTCAGGATGTTTAAATACATCGTATATACAAAAAAGGACCTAGCCTCTGCAGGCCACCAAGGTTGATAATCATATGGCACTCTTTCTTCAGGAGCATGAAGGCAAGCATTCCCCAAAGATGAGAATTGGAATGCAAAGTTATAGTACTGTCACACTGTATGCCCCCCAGCACAAACAAAGCTGCTATGCATTTCTTGTTTTGGTATCAGTTTATCATTTTAGCACTCTTGGAAGGTTGGCTGCTGTATCAGGTGCTATTTGTCTTGACAGACAGAAACACAGTTATGAAACACCACCCATCTCCATCACGTATTCTCAATTAAGAGAACTGGGCCTGGGGGCAATAATAAGTCTGGAATTATTTCACAACTTGATTTTACTCCAGACAATAAATATTCTGTTCTTCTATTTTTTTGTTCTTCATGAAACTGTGGATTTTCATTTCAAAACTAACAGAAGAGAGAAGATGATCAGTTTCACAATACACAACTTAATTGCTAATGTGTTGCACTTCTACATTTTGCAGCATGCCAGTGATCTTTTCTGTTGGGAACTGGATCACATAGCATATACTTAATAACTACTTTTCCATTAATCTAAATTCCTTGTTTCGTTCCACCTTCTACTTAATTTCTCTGAATAAGTTAACTCTTGTTCACTCAAGCAAAAGTGGTTGTAAAGCCCATAAGCATGTTTATGAGACCACATTGAACATATTCAAAGCTCCTCCTTCCCTTTCTCTTTCCTCCCCTCCACATGCATGACTCAGGAGGAGAAAACAATGTTCAAACGCAAAAGTTGTTGAAAGGACATAAACTTTAAAGGCAAAGTGAGTAAGGACAGGCAACTTTGGGATAAAATATTTCAGATTCACCATCCTGTTGCAGTCTAGGACTATCCAACTTTTTGCCAGATAAACTACAATTTTCAACCACTTCTCTCTGTACTGTGGAAAACACTTAATCTTCAAGCTCTCCCTAATATTCGGTGAAGAGCCATCATTTAAACATAGAAGGTTAATACCCGTGTTTACTTCCATCCACTGACTGTCAGTGACACCCTAAGCATCTGCTGGGCCTTTGATCTGATGAGCAGTCAGAACAAGGTAGCTTCCTTAGCAATGAAGAGTGGCCATTTATCAACAATGAACATATTAAATAGAAATGCATGTAAAAATAATAAAATTCTTGTTTTCAGAAGACAAGATTCCTGTCAATCTCTGATTATCAAAATGTTCTCCAGCCTTACGCATGGGCAAAGCACTGGAGTAGAACTGTGCTGCCAACATCTGCATCTTTGCATGACGCCAACAGGCAGAAACATGCTCTGAGAGGCAACACGCAGGCTCATGACCAGTCCCCAAGGCTCTCAGATGCAGAGGCACTTGGGGAGCACAAGCCTGCTACATAAGATCCTGTTGAGCTGGTTTGAAAACAGCTGAAGGTAGTGCAGGCATTGGTTGCCAAGCATTTCTATTTGGTCTGCCAGCTATTCATATGCTTACTGGAAGGTGCACACCATTAAACACATCCTCATATCCTCTATATACCCATCTGGTGTTCCTGTATTTCGAGCTGCCCAAAGCTGATTTGTCTAAGCCAGGCCACTATTCCTCTTCTTTTTTGACCTGGGACATCCTCCAAGCTGGCACAGGGTAACTGGCTGACATTTCTCCTTGATATCTGAAAACTGAAAATGGACCATGAGAGACTGGTTAATGCAAACAACAGGGCAGAGATTATGGGATTTAATCTCTGTTTGAGCCTTGTAAGAAAGCCAGGTTCCTCTTACCTTCAGTAAGGCAAGAGAAATTTCCACAGAAGAGCAGTGGTAACTGGTTCTGGGACCTCTTCTTAGTAAGGACACTAAAGCCTTGTACCAGACAAGACATCTCTGGTGTGCTACTACAACAAAATATTTCTCATCCTACAGAACCCAGGAAGAATATTTAGTGCTGGGCTAGCTCAGAAAACTATGATTTTCATTGTGTGAGAAATGTCAGCATTTTGAAATTAATTTCTGCACTGAATTAGATTATTTATGAAGAATATTAAAATCTATGGAAAGAAGAATGCCTCTGCTAAAAATGGGAAATGCCAACTAAAACTGTTGGCATTTTCAATAGAAATGAAAGTATTCCATTTGATGAAAGAAAATCAATTTTAACCTGACAAACGGATGCTGTGTTCTTGTGACTTACTCACTTATGAAATGTAGGCTCCAATTTTCACCTTCCTATTTTCATCATCAGATTTGTTAGTTAAATAATAAAAAGTAAGATTTGATCTGAGAAGTTATTTACCTGTGTTAAAAAAATCATGTTTTCTGAAGGGAATTGTCCTGCATCAGTCGCTTTAAGAAGCACTGACCACAGTGTGTGGCATATGTGGTTTGCACATGCACATTTCCACACAGATGCACCCTATTTTTTCCTTGAGACCCAAATAAAATCTCCGATTCTTAGAAAAACAGGCTTTAGCTTCGGTTGTGTCAGGCTCCCAGCAGGGTCTCTCCACCTCACTGCAGCAGATTTACTGCTTGTGCTAAGCTTTGCTGCTCTGCAGTATGTATGCACTTGCAAAGTTAATTCTGACTACTGAGAGACTACCGGAGCCCCAGTTTAAGCATGGGAAATATAGCCAGAATGGAAATGCTTCTGAAAGCACAGTGAACTCCTGAAGTGTGCCTACTGTTTCTGTAAATTACATCTGCCTGGGAGATGTAACGCTATATGCTTTGGGATTTGTTTTATTTGGTTTCTTGTTTGTGTAAGGCTAAGAGCATAAGCAAAATCAAATCTAAGTAACTGAAAAGTTCAACTGTGAAATAATAAGCAAAGGAGAAACATTTCTTTCTGTTTGTCTCCTGGTGGAGGGTTATTGCAATCGAGATAATTGTTCTTAACTTCTTCACTGTTCTTTGCACAAAACTAGCAAGCATAGCCTTCACAAGATACAACCTCTCTCCTGCCCTAGAAGAAAAAAAATGAAAGAAAGAACCCCTCTTTCCTCTAAACCCAAAAGCTACGGGAAGCACTTTGTATTCAGATTTGCCCTTGGCTTTTTCGAAGAAGATTTTGTCAATTTAAATTCCCTTCATGCCCCTCCATAGTTAACTTTCTCCTCTTTGCTCAAGCTACCCACTCACCATTAGCATGATATGAATATTTTTCAAATGTCAGCCTTTACCCTGAGTCACCACGCTGCTAAAGCATCTTGACTGTGGTGCTGGATGCAGAACACAGAGTGCTTTGATTAGGTTCCATTTTAAGAATCTGATATGGGCAACAGTTTTTACACTATCTCATAATGCAAAAACAAAATGAAAGACTGAAATTAATAGGCTATGAAGAATTGCATCAGCTGCATGAGAGATAGGCTGGCACTGCAGAGTGCTATATTTAACCTTCAGGCTCTGGAAGTGTGAGCATGCTGACCACAGACAGCAGGGCTAATGGTTATTTTCGGGCTGGTGTTTATCATCACTGCTCACAGTGTTTAGGTACAATAGTTTATAATACATCAAAGCCTTAAACTGAGTGAATGGATTAGTGAATTAGGAAGCAGGTGATAATAGCCTGGAGTTCTACAGCAAGATGGTAAAAATGTTTAGTGCATACCTGCCTCCCTCCTTCAGCCTGACCAGCTGTGGTCTCAGGTTGTGACAGCTCCAAGATAGAGCTTGTTTCAAAAGCACATCCAAGGGGTGACGCAGGAACACATTGCTTTTCACAGTGGTGGCACTTGAGCAGAAAGTGATAGAGATTTGTCAGAGTCATGAGAAGGCAGAACACTGTAGAGGAGATCATATGGATTATTGTCAACACTGTCACAAGCACGTAACATGCTGCCCCCCACTGAACAGACACCATTTTGTGAGGCTGGTAGAAAGAAAAAATAACAGCACCATCTCAGACCCACAGTCTGAGAAAAAAAGTAAAGTATTATTAACAAAACAAAACTAACATAGGCCGTGCTAAAAAAAGACTTTCTTGGGTCAAATCAGCAGGAGAGAACATGCCAAAGGTTACAGATGAGGCTTATCTCTCTTTAGAAGATAACTGCAGAGGTTCATAGATCCATGAAGTATTTCTCTTTTCAATGCTGGGGACCTAAGAATGACTAGTAAAGACTATTCATTTCTGCTTTATACTGCTCAAATTTTCAGGCCAAAGCCACCTTTCTAAGGAATATACTGATAAACATATGGATTAATTCAAGTTTTCTCACTCAAACTCCTCACATGATAAATGAATTTTGTTCCTTGGTTTGAAAAATCTTTTCGTGAGAAGCAAAACATTCAGTTTATAAATTCCTCCATAGTTGAAACCACACATTTGACAACTGGCCTTGCAGGATCTTAAAATCACAGAATCACATAGGCTGGATAGTGAGACTGGGAGTCATCTGATCCAAACCTCCTGTGCAAACCAGGGCTAACTCCTGTGCAGATCAGGTTGTCTGGGGTCTTGGGCAGCTGAGTTCTGAGTACCTCCAAGGATGGGAATTCACAGACTCTCTGGGCAGGCTGTGACAGTGCTTTACCACTATTGCTGTACAGATTTTCTCTTCTCCTTAATGCAGCTCCTATCTGTTGCCCTCAGTCTCTCATAGAAACCGTCCACAGACAGTCTGGTTTCTATGCATTCTCTGGTTGGGTATTTAGACACTGAAGAAGATTTCCCTGAGTCTTCTCTTCTCCAGGCTACAAAGTGTCGGCTCTTGCAGCCTCTCCTTACGTAAGATGCTGCCGTCCCTTCATCATCTTTACGGTCCCTCGCTGGACCTGCTCCAGAATGCCCATATCTCCCTTCTACTGGGCAGCCCCACACAGGACCTGCAACTCCAGTTGTATTTCACCAATACTGAGCAGAGGGGAAGAATCACCTTCCTCAACCTCCTGTCCCTTCTCTTGTTGATGATATAGCTCAGTACATGGAACCTGCCAGAGCACATTTCCGCCTCCTGCTCTGTTTATGTTTCCTCAGGTCTCTCTCTGCAGAGCTGTTTCCCAGCTGGTCATACCCAGCCTGTCTTGTGCCTGGGATTGTTCCTCCCTGGGGTCGGGACTTTGACATTGCCCTTGCTGAGCTTCATAAGGCTTCTGTCAGCCCATTTCTCCAGCCTCTCCAGTTCCCTCTAAATGCAGACCTGCCCTGCAGCTCATCAACTGCTTCTGCCGGTCAGGCAAAGCATATATCTGTACTCATTCCCAGAAAAACTCCCAGTCTGAAAACAAATCCTGAGAAAAAAAACTAAACCAAAGAAACAAACCAAACCAACCAGCCAAACAAACAAACAAAACCCACTACAGACCTCCCATGATTGTGTATTATTTGTAAACACCTTCCTAGAAGGAAAGTCTCTGTATGGAATGGGTTACGTCCAAAAATTACCCCAGGTGGATGATACTTCAAATCTGACATCATGACCTGAAGATCCCTGAAGACTTTCCATTGCTGCCACTAGTAATGAGTGGGAATATGTGCTGAAACAGCACTAAAGTGCTGAGCATTGGCTTCGCCTGTGTCATTCCCAGGTCTCCTGAGAATCAGTTCAGCTGGGACAGGGAGCAGCCTGCACCTGTGTGTGTGCCTTGTGTCCCCACCTTGCTGCCTAGTGGTGGTTCTCAGTAGGTTTGTGCTAAGATCCCATTGCAAACTGCAATGTGAGAGAGCTACTGAGAGCCCAGGAGAGCTGTACTCTGTGAGTACTAATTTCTTTCTCGCATTCCTCCTTTTTTTCCTAAGGTATAACTGATTAAATTAACTTTCCTGACAAATTGCTATCAGCCACTCAGCATTAAAAGTGGTAGCTTTTAGGTGACAATCAGTATATTTTTCCAAATGAATTGAACAATCATGGTGATAGAAGAAGAAAGTAATTTATACTTACAGCACATTTGCAGACGAAGTGGGGGGTAGCCATTAGAAATACTGAAGAGCGTGAAGGTTAACGATACCCGATTCTGCACTGACAGAATATTTGTACAAAGGGGAAAAAATGAACATTTTTCAGCATAACCATAGCTTGATTTTGGTTCGATAAAACCAGGAAAGCCATGGAACAAGGAGACAATGCTGGTTTAATCTATGATGATCAGAGACTGATTTCCATTGAGAGTAAATGCAGGAAAAAATGTTAATGTAATTACTTTCCTTTGGAAAAATGCAGTCAAAGTGAAATAGCATATCTTTATTTTCCATAGTATTTTTATGTACAACAGTTAATAATATTAGAAAGCAAAATACTTGGATGGTAGGAATATGCAGATTTTATGATACAGAAGAAACCCTACAGAATGTAGAGGCCTCGTTTCTACATGTTGTACTTCTGAAGGTAAGGTCTGACCACCTTCAAGACATGATTTGCTTGTCCCTTGCAATTTAAACATGACCTGTGTAAGGTCTGTTATAATTCTGAAGCTCTTTATGTGTGCCCATTTCCTATGGAGGACATAGATTTATGGGAAGAACAAATATGGTAAGAACCAACAGCCTTAAATCCATTATTTTAACAAACTGTAAATGAATTGTCATCACTTTTGCATAGTTTAGAGGTCAGAAGAGAGATCTGATGAGGTAGTACGATTTGCTGCATAGCACAGGAAACATTACAACCATCAGACCCATTTCAGACCTCCAGATATGTAGAAATTTCAAGCTCCCCTGCAGCCTCCCAAGTGAACCAGGGATCCTAGTCCTGGTTTCAGCAATAACTGAATAATGGTAACAAAGTGAAATCAATTGGATTTTGAAGTCTGTAATTTTCTATGTTTATAGTTTTGAGTAAGCAAGATGAATGCACATGGGAATGTGAACAGACTAATACAAATCATTTACATTGAAAGCATCTTTTCAGCAGAAAAATTTCAAAGCACAGGTATTTTATCTTGGCAAGCTCTTCATGAAAACAAATAACATAAGTCACCCATAAGACTGCTGGTCTTGCAGGAAAGTATTAACTGACTTTTCCAGCAGTTCATGCAATCTGTTGTCATAGAAGGATGCTTCACTTTAAAAACTTAAGCACCTGCAGTCACATGCCTTTTTTTAAAAACTGAGAGAGAATAATGCTACACTGCACATCAAAGGGTCATTTGCATGCAGTGCCTCATTATTTTATCTGCTGAGGCCTCCAAAGTTTTGTTTACTGTATGTAAGAAAGCTCCAGTCCTTGGAAAGGTTCTTATTAGCTCTGTAAAAAGAAATATTCTCAGGTACACACCCTTTGGAAATAAATGGAGAAGTGTACCACATGATCTGCCTTGAAAGAGAGATGAAGGTCTTAGTCAAATTTTCTAAGGGTTGATAGCAAGGAATTTTTAAGAAAAAACCCCTTTATTTAAAGTATTACATGACACATAGATAATGATGAAATACATGATTAAATGATGAAATACAGATTGAATGATGAAATACATGTTCTGTCTGTCTTCCTTATTAGTAAATGATTCTAAATCTCAACATTTTGGTTAAAAAAATGGTGTTAATATAAAATTTCACTGGCAATTAACCTTCAACTTATGTATCTGCATCAGTCAATCGCATCAGACAGGGTGAATCAGAAAAGGTAAAACATTTCTTCTGTAACAGAGTGTCACTTTAGTATTTCCTCCCAAGTCATACAGTGTAATGGGTTCAGTCTGGTGAAGCCTCCTTCTAGATCAACACCCACAGCTAAATAATGCAACTCACTGATTCAGATGTGGTCATTGAGCAGGCTTAGATGGTGATAAAGCAGATGCTTTGAGGGCTGGGCAAGTAGAAGACTGCACCTGACAATGTGGGAAGCACCTGACCAAATAAAATTTAGGACCCGACAAGGAGTGCCTGACTTTGACTTGGGAGCATGTGAACTTTGGCTTGGGACAGCATAGGACAATAGGCATAAAGATGGACTATTTCCCAAAAAATGGGGTGGGTGGCACCAAGGGCTGGACAGGGCAGATCCCCACAGACAGGTCTGAGGCTGGGGCTCATAGGGGTCAGCAGCTTGGCTAGAGGCAGAGCTGCCAGGCTTTTCCAGGGAGAAAAAGGCAGTGAAGAAAGGAGCAGTGGAGTACCTGCCCTAGGAAACACTCACACAGCAGATCTCCTCACTTGGACAATACCATATTCCTGAGGAACAATATCCTCAGGAATGTGATCCTTGAAGAAAAGTAACTGAGCTCCGTTCCCTATTAATTTCCTTTGATTTTAACTTGTATTTAATACATTTCTTCTTACTGGTTTCCTCCCTGGAGAAAACAGTTCACTTTCCTCACAAAGGCTTTTAAAAACACAAATGGTACATTTATACAAAAGAGAGGCTACAGACATGATTCTCCAAGGTTTTTTAAACCCTTGGCACAGCAGAGAGCTTTGACAGTATACGTGGTTTTTTGCATGATGTAATTCCTTCACTGACCTATTTTTTCCTAAATATAGGCCAATTCTGAAAGAACCGTGTCAACATCAGACTTGAATTCTGGTTGCCTCTAAGATAATTATGCATTTGAATACAACATAAGCATTTTAAGAAAAAAACAAAATAAAACAAAACCCCACAAAAACAAAACCAAACACCTACCACAAAAACAAACAAACAAACCAAAACAAAATAAAATTTAAAAAAAAAAAAAAAACAAAAAACAAAACCAAAACTCCCAAACACATACTCCACGTGTAGTAGGAATGAAATCAGCAAAGATCACCCGTGGATTCTCAGTTTAACAGCAAGCAGGAGGTAGGACTACAGGTTGCCTAAGTTACCTTTCGACCAGTGATTCTATAATTACAGGAAAAAAGAGACAGGTCTTGAATATTGCCATAGAGTAATCTACAGACTAAGATGATGGATGCATCGGCCAAGATGCCCTAAGTGGTGGTACACAGAGGGTATGACCTTCCCACACAGGTGGGGAGTGTCTGGCAGCTCACCGTTGGCACACCTTATTGCTCCACTGCTTTTCTTAGGAGTTCCTTTTGGTTTAACCGTATTCTGATGCATCCCAGCTACATTCAATGACCAAAAGCCTGAGCTGAGTGACCACTGGGAGCACAGGCCAGCTATGAAGCGCATATTCATACCATATTCATACCTCTCTCTTGGACACTGCATGTGTGCTTGGCTAATCTACAAGAGGCAAACCCATCCACTAGCGAGAAGTCTCTATTTGTGGCTGTGCAAAATGAATTCTTGCCCCTGGTGGCTCCTGGGAAGCCTCTTTTTCCCATGTCATGACAAATATCACTAGATTATCCTTGTGCTTAATGGTGGCTTTACACCTGCTGAGTCCATACATGCTCTGTCCATTTGCTTAGTTTTGCATTGTGCAGGTCAGGCTTCAAGCTCATCCACACGGTGTTTACAGGATCACAGAATCACACAATATGCTATTTTGAAAGGAACCCGCTAGGATCATCATTTAGGAAGAGCTGAGGAAGGCTTCCCTGTGGCTTGCTTGGTGCAGATCTGATGTCCTTATGCACTGGGCTGTGTTACGGCTTGAGATCCTCCAGGCAAAAGCCATGGAGCTCTCCTAACCCTGCCCTGAGGCACAGGAAAGCAGTGCAGGTAGTCCAGGCTTAGGAAGAGGTTCAGAGCCACATTTAAATGACAGCATAAGGATGGACAGGAATCCTGATGGCTCCTCATGTACTGTCCCTGTGATTTGCTTCCAGGGTGGTCCGTGGTTTGAGCCGAAGAGGCAGAGGCAGTGTCTGCAGCGGCATCAAAGGAAGAGTGACTGACTGCAACCTCCTGCAGTGCATCTAATAGATGCTCAACACAGGGCACTCCCAATGCTGTCTTGCGTGCCTGTGACACTGTGAAAATCCTGTTGACACCCGTTTTATATGGTCAGGGTGGTTTCCCACATGGAAAGTAGCAAAGCTTGGGACTATGCCTGAAACTCCCAGCATGAGGCCGCCTGCACAGGTTCTGAGGGGCCCATAGACTCCCAGCTGCCATGAGCCTCTCTTCAGCAATAACTGAGGGCGAATTTCCTCCCTTCTGAGGCCCTTTAGGTCACAGACATTTTATCATTTAAAATGCTTTTGGAGTTCACACTGGACTGTGAAACAATGAGAGGACTGACTGTGGGAACCTGCCGTGTCTGTTACCCCTATAATGTGACACATAGGTGAAACAACAGAGCACGAAGGCATATGGAAAGCATAGGCTTTTTGGAAGAGTCTTCAAAGGCCATTCCAAGCCAAGGCAGCAGGACATCGAGCAGTCCCATCCATACTGCCAGGGGGAAAAATCTCTGGACCATCCAACTATCAAACCACCCACAGTTTTTACATATCTGTTTCGTCCACTCTCAAAATTTTTTTTTTGGCTAATACAGCAGGCCATGGTCAATCAGGAGAACAGAGTCCTGGAGGGAACCAAGAAGCAGTCCAAATCAACAGCATAAAATGAGACAGTGGTTGCAACACAAATTTTGCATTAAAGGAAATAATTCATTTTGAAATTCTGGAATAACTTTCTGAATGTGAAAGGTGACAGGATTGCTGATGATCCACTTATGAGTGCTTCAAGCATGGGCTGAAGACTTTCTGGTTTCTGTCTTGCTGCTCAGATCAGTCCTCACATGAAGTATTCAGACTCAAGCCCCAGCTCATGGCTAACTAGACATAGATCTTCTATTACAAAACAGTAATTCCACTAGAATCCTAGTAGAGCATGGACAGTAATAGATCCTCTACTGCTCTCTTTTCCTCAAATGAAGTTTTAACCTCAGGCTAAACAAATCTGCAAAATTACTTCTGGAGGAATTTAATTTCCCTGTTCACTAGTTTTACTTGTATTAATTAAAAGAAAATTCTCAGTCATATCTTATTTGGCTGGGAGAAAATATTTTACCATCAAACTTTTCTGAA
The DNA here is from genome assembly GCA_013397775.1 of Eulacestoma nigropectus. Lineage (NCBI taxonomy): Eukaryota > Metazoa > Chordata > Aves > Passeriformes > Eulacestoma > Eulacestoma nigropectus. The sequence continues at coordinate 155,418 of VZTE01005490.1, read as the reverse complement.
TAAAATATCCTTTCTGCTTTGAATAAGTTCCTCCTCCAAAAAAATCCAGGTAAATTATCTAGCTATGCACATTTAATGAGTCCATCTCATTAGTATGTAGGTATCAGTCAGAAACCTAAAATCTGTAATAAATTCAGTTTATTTCACTTCATCCTGAATTTAGCAATATTCATGTATGTTCCAAGGATGTATGGGAATATTGGGGTTTTTAAGTATATACTTTGTTTCTTGTCTTAAAGGCATCTTTGCGCTGCCTTTTGATTTCTAATTGTAGAGCATGACAATCATGCCATGGAACATCTGACATCTTCTTTCCGGTCAGTCTCAAGGATCCTAACAAGGGAAGAGAGTATCTTACAGGGAGTTCAAACCTAGATTTATCGTTGGGAAAAATCCCAGTTTTACATGTTCATTCCTGGCTGTCCTTTTAGTGAGGCATTCTGTTTCATGGGAAAGAACTGGTCATTTTAACATCTCCTTCTTCTTCTGTAATATCCCAGAGAGGGACAGTTAGACTATTCTTTTAAACCAAAAAATAATTTTTACTAAAATCAGCAGTAGAAGAGTACATTTGTGTAATCACAATCTGAATCTCTCCTTCTCAAACAGAACACAGTACCACAGTAGCAAAAGGCAAAAAGATCTGAACAGTTAATTCAGATTTTGCTAAATGGCCATTCAATTTGCAGGTGTTACAAAAGAATGTAGTATCAGCCATTGAAGTTATTTTCCACTGCAGGACTTGCTTAACACAATCATAAGCACAAGCAACCTTTCAGAGGCAGACTGATTGCCTGTCAGAAGGTTAGGGAGATTCCCCAGAGAGGTGGACTGAGCTTCTTCTCAGTAGTAAGGTCAAAGTGATCACTGTTTTTTAGATCATCTTTCTACCACAACACTACTTTTTCACACAACTGCGCCCATGGCATACAAAACTTCACAGCCCTGTCTAGGTCCCTACTGATACCTCTCTCCCAAACTAGCAAAAATCAGCAGGTTTCATGATCTGTATTTTTGCACAAGCATGGTGCTAATAATGCCAAGGTCGTGGGTTTGACCCCCATATGGGCCATTCACTTAAGAGCTGGACTCCATGATCCTTGCAGGTCTCTTCCAACCCAGAATTCCATGATTCTGTGATTCTCTATTTGTCTCTTGCTGCAGCAGTTGAGTTTCCACAATCAGTAACATGTCTCAACAACACTCATTGGAAACATGTCATGTAACCTCTGGTGGGAAGTACCACGGTTTTAGCCTTCTTTGCTCCCTGCAGAGGTAGTGCTTGAGCATTCAGGGGTATCTAAAATTCAGTCCTCAGTTCTGTGTTCAAGGTGTCAGTGACCTGAGCAGAAGGGTTGCCATCCCACATCATGCGATTGTGGTTGCTGTCAGATTCTGTGGATTTGCATATCCTGCCAAAGAGCTTTTCCCATAAACATGCCATGGCTGGTGAACTTTTATTATGGCAACATGATCAACTCGCAGAAAGGCTGCCTTTCTAGTTAAATGGCTGGCGTGCTTGTTAGAGTCATATCTCTTACTGTGAATGCTTTTCTTCCCTCCAGGACAACACTGACAGAGAATTTGAACATTTATTATCTAATATGTGAGTTATTATCATAAAATATCATGAAAAGTGTTGATTGAAGTAAACCAAACCTTTCTTAACATATAATCTGGAGTTTGGAACAGCAAAAAGAATTTAATAACTATGAACTGACAGCAGAAATAATGTACATTATATCAATTCTCCAGTAGATACTGATCACAAAGGTTATATGATTGAGATTCTCTGGTGTGTATAATACAGCAGGACTGTAGTAGTCTCTGAGACAAGCACAGCTGAATAATCCAAGTTGACATCTGTCTGGGTGCACTATCACAACTCGTTCCTTAAATTCCTAGATGCTGGTCTAAGATGTTTGTTCACATCCGTGAGCAGTGAATGAACAATTCTCTCCCAAGACAGGTGTCCATTAGCAAAATGGCATGCCTCATTTGGCCTTAAGCATGGGTGACAGCTAGTAAAAGCATATGAACATGTGTTATGCATATATATGCCATAAAGCATAATCCTCTTTGCTCTATGCAGAAATATTTCCTATTGCCCCAATTATTGTGAGTGCCGGGAGGTATTTCAGCATGGAAAATTACGTCCTTAACATCTGTGTCCAGGCTGGAAACATGCAAATATTGTAGAGTACTTTTCACAAACATCCATTTAGGGCTTATTCCATTCCTACTGTCTATCAACAACAGGATCCATATAAAGACAGTTCACTGACACATGTGGTGTGTCAGCTGCCAGCTGTCACAGTCGCTGCTGCTGGGCCCTGGCCCTGAGTTAGGGCTGACAAGTGGCACAGACAATGGCTGATGCCCCTTCCTGGTGCAAAGCTATAGATTCAGGAAGGACAAATTTTTACTCTAGGCTACTTTCTGAATCAAATCATGAATGGAGCATCTATCCTATAAACCACCAGACAGGTTTCAGCATTTGTGTCCACCTTTTTCCCAGTGCCTTAAAAGAGATATGAAAATACCTTCTAATATGCTCACTGATAGGAAAGATATATTTCATTTTAAATCTTTAATGTGACAGTATGTTTCACCAAGTAGATCATAAAAATTTAAATTATTGGAGAGGGGGAGAGGAGACATGCAAATGCTTCAAAGCTTCCTGAGAGCTTGTAGAAATCTGACTCTGCACCAGGCTTTTCACTTAGGCAAATGCCTTCCATCTCCCAAACAAGAGTTATTCTGACTAAGGAAGGCTTCAGCAGTGGACATTGATTACAACTGCATCTCTGCAATACAGCTAACCGCAATGAATGTGTCAAAGTTGATATCCCCATTGTATCTGAAAGCAAGCTGTCTCAAAGCAGCAACTGAGAACTCCTGCTAGATGAGTTTGCCATGATAAAGCAAGGAACCCTTGTTTATCTAAAGCAATACAGTGTTTTCTTCCAAGCTGGCCAAAATAACAAGCCTATGGGAGTGTCTGTCTTAGATACTTTGATAGCAAAGAATTACTGTTACTGCAGAACACAAGCTCAGTAAGAAAAGAAAAACGTTAAGAAAACGTCGTTCATATCATGAAGTCAGTTTCTGCATCTGACAGCCCCAGCTAATAGCATCTGTCTCTCAACTTTTAGATCATCTAACAATCACCTTCAAGCATTTTCCAAATATGTCCTCAAAATAGTGAAAAAGTCCCTTTAACCAGTCTCAAACGCTCACAGCATTAACTTCCCAAAAGCTCCCCAGAGATGAGTGACTACAGAAAACAAACATATTGGACATACCTATGCAATATTCATTACAATCAATATTCTTTCACGACTTCATTATGCTCCTCATCTGCATGCAACACTGTTGTACCTTACATTTTGATTGTACACGCAGATCCTCGTCGCCTTCTGGGCTTGTGCACAGCACTGAGCAAAATGGCAAATTCACTTACAAAGCCTGGCCAGACGAGGATTCAGCGGCAGGGAGCTGCAGCCCATGTGGCTGTTGGAGACACAAAGCAGCAGCTGATGAGCAGCTCCTCCAGTACGGCTTAACAGACATATAAAGGTCAGTGTTTCATGACATAGTGCTCTTGAGCATACTGGAGACCCTCTTCCTTGTGCTGGCTTAGCATCTTGGTGTGCTTCTTTTTTCTCTCATTCTTCATTGCTGTTCTGGTTTCCTGATCCTTGGCTTAGCTTCCAGTCATCTTTCCACACTGCTGGGCAGATGACTCTTTATCTTGATGTCCAGCCTACAAACTTGGATAATAAAGGAAAAGTGGGAACTGAGAAATTATTTGCATTCACTTAGCAGAAGTGGAAGGGGAAGAAGTGAGAGAAGACTCCCAAGTGAGTATTCACAGAGAAACCAGGGTTAGCCATTAGCCTGGGAGCAGAGGCCACTCTGGCCATGGTTACAACAGCGAGGTCACTGAAGAAGAGGAAGCGTGGAGATCTCAGGAAGATCTTCTGTCTGCAGCCAAAGCATGCACAGGAGGGTGAGTGGTGGTGCTTGGAGCAGACCACGTGTGGCATGAAGAGCTATGACTCTGGTCTTCCAGATCCTCACTGGCACGGATAGTAGAGCCAAGCAGGGGGACCCTGCCAGGAGGAGAGCCTAGTGCATGAAAACTGCAGAGTAGACTCCTTCTTTCCAAGACATCACACAGATATATGGATACATTTCCCTGAATCTGAGCACCAACCAGGCCAGAGGTGTGTTTGGAACACCGAAAATATAGCTACTGGTGTTGTGATTTGGAAGGTTTCCAAAACAGTTCTCCTAGCTGGAGGCAGATGCCGCAGGCCACAGAGTTTAATAAAACAGTCCCAACCGAAGGTTTACAGCAGTAAACTGCACACTTGAGGCCAGATCAGTAATAACAGATGGGCAAAATATAAAGCTGCACAGACTAATTGGGCACTCTGTTAGTGGACACTACCCATAATCAGGAGATTTCTGAATGACATATGTTTATCTCCCCCCCCCCTTCTTGGGATACTATTTCATTTTACACAGTAATGAGGCACCTGGCTTGGTGACTGCTGGGCTGAAAATCCTTACGAGGATGTTCACCTGCTGTGTGCCAGCTTCTTCAATGGTAAAACATAGATGCTCTACCCTGACCGTTTCTCTGGGCTCAACAGGGGACAGGCTATCTGGAAATCACTGTGATTGGAGCTATCAGCATTTGGGAGGCATCTCTGCCTTGGCTAAGAAAGTCAGCTGGAGGTCACTTTTTAGCCACAAAGGAAAGATAGAGTGGGAAAAGGATGGAAAGAAGTGGAAATAACTTCAGACACATCACAGAGAGGCTGGATAGAGGCACAGCAGCACAGCGAATTCACGAGACCTCAGTTACCACCCTTGTTTGGAGGTTAGAAACCAGCCTGGTGTCCTACAGCCATTTGGGTGGCCCACCTCCGCTTGGGGCAGCAACAGCACTTGAGCTACATTCCCTGAAATCCACATGCAAACAGCAGAACTGTTCCTCCAAGAAGGCTGGGGTCCCTGAAGCATTGTGGTGGAGGTTTTTTATTTCCTAGTGATTCATAGATCTTTCTGTTCACAGCCCCTGTTCCAGCAAGAGACCTCATGATGAACCTTTGCAAAACTGACCGGGATTTCCAACACTTTAAAGGGAATTTCTTGCTTCCTGTGACATAACCACCATCCCACCAAACCTCTAATGGTTTTTTATGGTTGTTAAGTACAAGACAAATCCATTTTGTGTCCCTGTCCATTTCCTTCTACCTTTACATATATGTTCATTGCCCCTGGTGGACACAAAATTCTGCCACTCACCCTGAGATGTAGGTCAAAGCTGGAGCGGGGCAGGTGTGTACCAGTTCTCACCTCTGAACACCTGTGGATTTGCTCATATGGAGCTCTAGAGAGAAGTTGGCTCTGGCCACAAAGACTAAACAAAGCTCAACACTAGCTGAGTTATTGGAGACAGGCACTGAGTAATCATGTTCCTACCTGTATAAACTGGAATCAAAAGTGAGTTATTCAGTCAGTGGAAATAAATGGATTTTTCCAGCTGGTGTGGCTGACGTGTACTGTGTATATCACGTTTATATATCTTCCTTCCACCAACCAGCTCCCCTTTCAATAATCAAGGTCTATAGCTATAACAATTGTACTGACTGGAAAGAAATGTGTGTTCACAACATGCACCAAGAGATAAATCTTGTTACAGCACCAGCAACACATTCCATGCATTACATGTGCCAAAGGAGTAGGATTTATTCGGGTCATTTATGCTCCACTGGAGTGGAAAAAGGAAAAAAAATTGGCTTTGCTATAATGAATTGGGCTCTTTGAGTCTTGCAAAGAATAATCCCCATGCATGGGCTGACAGGGATTGCCATCCATCAAGGCAGCAAGGGGTGGCCTTGCAGGATATGTCTGTCCAGGACTCACAGCTCTGTGTGCACCCTTCCTTTTTCAGCCACAGCTGCCCTTACTCAGCCCTGCTCCATGTGCTGCACACGCGGGCAGCAGCCCCTCACACAGCCCTGCTCCGTGCTCTCCCCACACTTCACAGGTGCACCTCCTGCTGCACGGCACACCCTGTGCCATGTGAAAACCCTTCTTGCAGGTCCCTGCCCCTTTTGGACAGGCCACTCTGAGGGAGTTTCATTTTGCACCAGTTATTATTCATCCTGCAAAAATGCCTAGAGGAAAGTGACCAGTGTCCCTCTCGGCTGTGCAGCTGCAGAGCCACAAGCTCCAGTGATCTAAATGGAACAATGAGGAAAAAAAAGGGCAGAGGAAGGGGAGCACAGCAGGCCAGAGCTATGGCTGAGACCAGAGCTGGCTTCAAAGCCATCACCATTCCCTCAGACAAAGGAGAAGAAATTAATTTATAAACTTCTGGGAGTTGCTGCCTCCTCCTTCTCCTCCTTTGTCTATCCATAAGGCTGTGAGCCCTCAAAGCAGAAAACACCCCTTTCCCAGGATTAAGAAAACAGCTAGCACATTGTAGCTAGTGTTACAATACGGGGTAACTCAGTGTACATCCACAGGCGCCTGGTTGGTATCTCACAGCTGCTGTAGGTAAACAGCCTATCTATCTATCTATCTATCTATCTATCTATCTATCTATCTATCTATCTAATCTATCTCCTTATGCACCAGCATGTTTCCTTTCTTCATCACACTTAAAATTAGTTGGCACTGAGGATAAGAAGTTGAAGGAGAAGAACAGAGAAGGGCAAAAAGGGCCATAGTTCTGTATTTGAGTTTCAGCATCAAAGAGAATAAACCCATCAGGATTTCATAGGCCACCTGTCCCCGCATGGGGAGCAGCAGCAGCAAGTTCTCCTTTATTCTAATAGGAATAGCATCAGTGGTGCTTTCAACCCTCACTAGCTTGCACTTTACCCAGAAGACACTGTGTGAACTCAAAGCAGCCAAAAAAGTATTACGGAATGTAGACATGCAGGTTTGGAGTTGTGTTCATGAAGAATTCAAATGGCTCTGTACTTTTTGAAAGTGAAGATTAAATGCATTTTTCTGAATTAATATCACTGCAGTAATACATGTGTGGATCTGAAAGGACATAATCCTTAGTCTTTCCTTGTGAAGGTATTTTAGATAGTGTAGATATCTCCAGCTTTTGGGTAAAAACCAGCAGACTACCAGGTTCATGTGTTTCAAAAAACTTCAGGCTACACAGGAAATCACCAATGATGTATTTGCCATTCAATCTATTGACTCTACATCTGCATTGTCACAGGGAGGAAGAAACAAGAACTATTACATTGTGATTAAAATGGTAATGAAAATGTCTGGGAAGGGAGAATGCCTTTGAAAGAGTGAAGGAAATGTTTGCACAGCTCCTGAGTGTCTGGTAATACTAAGCTTCTTAGTCTTCCTAGTTTGAGGCAGGTTTCCCATATTGTCATAGCACAAGAAGATCTGGGGAGGATGTTTGAGTATATTATGTTCCACTAGGCACAGAGAATTTTTAAATTCCTCAGCTGATGAACTAGACCCGATCTAGGCTGATTTGTTTTCTCATCATCCCATCAAGCCTCATTGATCTGGCCAAGAGAAATGAACAGGAGATACATGGTATACAGAAGTGAACGAGATGGGAGACTGCAGAAAATTTCCTTTTCTCTGTCATTTTCTCTAGACAATTGGAGTGAGATACCTATCTAAAAATGACATTCTTTGTGACAACATAGCACAATATCTGAGCCACAGGAGGCAGAAGGATAGTAGGTGTCAGAGGACCAGCAAAGGAGGGGTGAAGTATATGGTAGCACAGGACTTGGAGTGAACTCTTGGGTCACTGACTGTAGTTGGCAAGAGTCCTTCCAGGCTACCTCATATAAACTCAATCTTTACGCAAGCAAAATCCATCATGAAATGCTGAAGGATGCTCCTGTTGGAAAGAAAATATATCCAAGTGTCCTCTTGCTCTTGCAGTCAGAAACATACCCATTATTCTGTCTGATCTTACAGCCATGTAGGTTTCTGTTTGTTCATACAAATCTTCTCTGCTCTTGTTTATCCTTCCCTACTACTGTCTCTAAGAAATATTAGTCCTAAGGTTGTTTTCTGTAAAAAACTTACTGTGACACGATCTGTTATTGAAAGTTTCATTCTATGCTATCTCATCCTCACCTCCATGTGTTCAGTCTTTTTCTCATTCAGAACTGGATTTTTTTTTTTTAATTTTTTATGTTATTCACGTGTAATTGATGGGGTATGTATGTTTAGGCTATGCTTTCCCTTTTTCTTAAATGGAAATGCTGTGGGTTTTTACTTTCAGGGAAGATATTTGAAAGCAAAACGGTGTAGGAGGAAGAGGAATTAACACCATGGAATACAGGGTTACAGGGTGGGAAATGCAGTTGTGTATTTAATATGGAGGCATACATTGAACTGCATCTTAGGTTCAAATATGAATAAAATATATATATATGCTTACACATTATGCACTCTGTAATCAACAGTTTTAGACATATAATTAAGTAAACTGTTTAGAAACACAAGAGATTTGAAATGCTGTCATTTCTTTCTAAAGAGAACTGGAACTCAGCCTCAACATGGAATCTGCAAAAACAAAAGGCAGACTGATTCACATTTTGGTTGCATGCTTATCCCTGAGATAGTAAATATTACTCAAAACAGTAAATGGTAAGAATAATTAGAGCAGATATTATGCGTATTTGTGTATGTCCTGATATTTCTGCCTCGTTAAAATCAATAGGAAAAGCAGAGCATGAACCTGAAGCCAGAGTACAGCAGTGGCTGCAGTATATTTGGCAGAATCCAGCTGCACTGCTGGAGCAGATGACCCAATATAAACAAAAAGAGTTGTCAGTGTCTTCAGATAGATAGATCTGACTAAGCAGTCACTGATGTTTGATTTTTTTCACAACCTCCCTCCAAACCATGTTAAAATTATAAATATGCCACTGGTGAAGTAACTGCTCTGTTCTCTATTCAGTCTCGGACATAACAGCTTTTATAGCAATCCAGATCCCTTTCCCATAGCATCCTGATCAATACAATGAGCCAAGAACATGCACAGGCTGGGAGGAGATACCTGAAGTTTTCCATGGGTAACTTGTGTCCAGGCCTATATCCTGCCAAGTAGTTCAAGGTCCACTCTTCACATCTGTGTCTCCACAGGCTGGGCTAACTAAGAAACATCAATGTCATTAAGCAGAGCCCAAAAAGGAGTGATAAGACTACCCTTACCCATGCTTTAAGATTCTTCCTGTAGGAAAGTAGGTCTTTCTCAGGCGAATCTGATGACGGGATCAGTAGTGAAATACCAGTTTCCTCTGCCATACTCTCTATGCATACATTACCTTGACAAATCATCCCAGAAACAGGAGACTAACACTGTTAATCAGTGTAGCATATTAAATATTCTTGATGCTTCAGGGGGAGCGGGGGGAAGTCAAATGTAATTGTCCTGAGCAGAATATATTTCCATAACAATGAAATCTCAAAATCAGTCCCCTGTTCATTTCAGCAAAGGAAAATTACCATACCCCCAGATATTTTGGGTCAGTGGGGATACCATTACAACCTTCTGAATCTGTGAGAGCCATTTTGAGCTGCATTGTTTCATGATGACTCTGTCACTGCAATGTGACAAAATGGCACAGGTTTTAGTTCAGACCAGTAGATGGGGATTAATCAAGTTGTTATTCTTGCTGTTGTATACCACCAGTGGAGGCTTTTAACTAACCAGCTGAGAGACTTATGAGTGTGGAAATTGGTTTTTTGCATATTCATTAAGAAGGAGAATTATTCTCCTTTAGCAGAGCAATCTGTATGAGAGCAGAGGACCAAAACTTCCAGCGGAGGCAGGTGAACTGCCTGGTTACAACTGAGCCACATCTCTGGCAGTGGGAATGAGAGTTTGAATGCCCTGGGAACCTGAACTAGTCTGTAAATAAGAGGGGATTTTCCCTGCAGACAAAATCCCTGCAGAGTTCAAAGGGACAGCAGGAAGCACTACATTTTTTCCTGAAGCCATATAAAAATTAGGTAAAAATAGAAAAATCTGCTGTGTGCTCCCCTCACTACGACATGAGAGACTGTTACCTCTGCATCTGGAGCGAATAAATTTGGAAGAGGTCCAAAACTTCCCATTGTCTTTATCAATCTCCAGGTGAAAACACTGACATTCAGGGAAGAAACTTTAAGCTGCTGCTGGGAGTTTGTGATTGGTTTGAGGGGTAGAAGAAGCAGCACCTGGATCTCTGAATGAGACAGCCTGGTAGACTCAAAGTCTGGGCATCTGAAAAAATCACCTGATATAGTTACCTTCCTAATTGGCCAAGGAACAGTTATCATCAAAGCACAGGTCAAAACACCATGAAGTCCATCTGACAGGTACATATCGGGAGTTGTGCCCCAAATCAGTTCGTGTCACTCCACTGCCCATAGATCCCAAACACTGCCTCCTAGCACTGGCATGGTGACTTGTTCTGTCGGTATAAAATTGGTTGAGACAATTGCCACTTTATCCTTAATTTAAAAAATGACCCTTGAGATCCTGAGACAAATGGACTTTTTGTAGTGTTCTTGCAGCCTCCTATGATGCACTGCAAAGCCACGTGCTACACGTGCCTATAAGACACCATGGTCCTGGGTGAGGTGTGCATAGAAACAGATATCCCAGACCAAACTCTGCATGGTATGTAGAAAACTGCTGAACTCAGACATAATTGATGATGAAGACGGGTTTAGTGCATTTGGTAGGTTTATATTTTTCTAAGTTATGGCTCAGACTGGTCCTTGACAGTCTATTCTTCAATGTCAAATCCTTGAGGAGTATTATTTCCAGAAGTGTTTAATGACTATTTAATAACAGCTGCATAAAATATCTCTGATCGTATTTTAATATTCCCAATGACAGAATCATTCAATGATGAAGTAACTTATGATTATAAAAAATATATCACTCCATTTTCAGAGAGCTGCCTTTAAAGCAAACGCTGGCCATGCAGCATGACCCTCTCATCCCGGCTGACAGGGCAGGCCAGGTATGAACTACGTGAATCAGAGGGAGAAAAGGAGGGAAGGAAATGCTTTGTCTGTAGACAGAAACCCACAGTGGCAAAACCTGTGTCTGGCTTTTTAGAAAGGCTAGAAAATCTTATCACTTAAGCATTTGCAAGTGGGCAGGTGAAGACAAGATATCAGTAATGAAATTCCTTGCTTGAGGGCACCAGCTGATCACCTATAGGGTGCGAAACAAGAATTTAGCTCCAACAGCTGTCTGAAGAGCCCAGAGCAGATGCTGACATGTTACTGGAGTGCTTGGTCTTTCCCTGAAACATAAGTTGCTGCCCAGAGGTGTGATACAGCTCTGCAGGGGGTTTTCACACCCTAGCTGCATCCAGCTGAGAGAAGCAGCCAAGGCAAAGCAGGCACAGTGGGTGCTACCAGAACCTGCCATTTGGTTTATCTGAGCTTGCCAAAGGCATTTGGGGCTCCCCTTTGTGTCTGCAGTGTTGCTGCTCCCCTCAGCTCAGTTTGGCTGCCTTTCCCTTTGCTTTGGGTTTTGGCGACAAATCACATCAGCATCTTGTGGCAGTGTCCTCCCCCAACCCAGGGGTTAAGCCATAACCCTCAGTGGAGGCTGTGATGGCTGCATCCAGTTCACTCTGGAATCTGGGAAGCAGATGTCAACAGGGTAGCTGAGGGTAGTCTGAAATGGTGACCCTAACATCTTGCTGGTTTGCAACTATAAGCCAGTCATCTTACTCCGTAGGTAGGGGACAGGCCAGGACCCACTGAGCAATCCTGCATGGCAGTGGGCTGCGTGCCAGGATCTCCCCTTGAGCGGGAATGTCAAGGTTATTCCTCAGTGTTTAGAGAGTCCTTATAGCATCAGATACTAAACTTTGAAATCTTTAGCAACTTTAGCGTGCTAAACTTTAAAACCTTAGATGAGTGTTATAAAAGACTGTGCATATATAATCCTTCAGACACAAACTGTTGACCAAACTGGGACTAGGATTGAACACAGCTACACCTAGGTTCCTCTCTGAAAAGGAGTTTAGAATAGTTGAGTTAGGTAGGGGGTCTTTTCTGAGCCCAACAGCTCAACAGGAGGGTCTTCCTGATAGTTCTGACCCTGCATTCAGTTAATAATCAAGTTTATCTTGCCATCAAATCTTGTGAAACCACTGTTGCATTTACCATTGAACTCTTTTAACTCACTGGTTTAAATCAATAAAGTATATTGTATCTTCCCTCTCACAAGTGAGGTGCTTGACTCCATCTGTGACACAGCTATGCCTGAGAGTTCACTTGCCTTGGGAGAGGTGTGTGACAAGTCCTCATGAACCAAGCTACTTGTTAACGTGGATGTGATGCTACTCAGGAACTTCCTAATGTAGAAGGTCTTACTTTTCTTTACCCAGATATCACCTGGAGCCAGCTGGTGGCAGCTCCCTGCTCCTGGTCTCAGACAGGCCTGGGCATCACTCCCAGCCATATACCCCATTTTGTACAGTGGCTGTCGGGTTCACACTACTCACAGGGACATCTGTAATAACCCTAAATAGTCTCTGGTCCCAAACAGGACAGCAGGTCAAGCATGCTAAGAGGTTTACAGCCTTCAGGTAGATGAAAGAAATATGTTAAAACAAGTGAAATGTGTGTATCTGTATGTGCATGAAATAAAATATGAAGAGAAAATTTACATGAGTTTACAGTGTTTACACATTTAAATGACCATTAAAAGCCAGTTTGTGGTAAATGGATTATTGTCCCAGTTGACTCAGATTCTTGGCTTCCATAATTTTTTGCTAGTTTAAACAGTTGCCACTCTTCTTATGATCAAGTTGCTGTGAGCTGGGGAAGCAAAATATGTTCTTAAAGCACTTTACATTCCTAAAGGGGATTGAAGTAATCCTAGACCCTGTTACATTTCCATTTTTAACTGAATTAGGGATCCTGGTAAAATGTGCAGAAATTAGACTTTTCTTTGCCAATAGACATGGTTCCAGAAAAAATCTTTTTTTGATGTATCTATCCTCATCACTATCAGAAAACCATTTTCTCTACATTACTTATATGGGCATTTAAATGCCCTTTTGAATGGACTTCACCAGTCTGAGACCTTTGAAGCGCAGCTACCTCTGAGGAGAAACACCTTTAAAATCTATTCAGTCCATTGCAGAGTATTGGCATGTAAGAAAATTCTGCTGAGTGTCTATCTATTTTATGCCTGTTCTTTCAAGAATTTTTACAGGCTACTTATGTCTTTTTGGAATTGACATTTCCTAAAGCTGTCTGTAAAAGAACATTCCATGGCAACCTTAAGGTATCAGTTTATGTGCTGCTTTCTAAAAGGGAGCAGCATCTCTCTATAATTCCAGCATTTACAGTAAATCTAGGCCTATGTATAAAAGCATTGCTAAATTCCTTGTTTAGGTATTGATGATTTAACTTTTACCGAAGGAAAGTGGAGAACTCCCTGTACCTAAAATATTCCTTTGTGTGATGTGATTTTAGTACAAGTTGTGTATCAGTTCCAGAGAATTTACTTTCTATTGAGTGAGTGACTGGCATGACTAATGCAACTCATGCAATCCAGACTTCTTGGTGTGTTGCAGGAAGTAACAGGGCATAGAATTCCCTTCCTTTCTGCATGTGGAGATGCTTGGTCAGTCATCTGCACAGGAGAGTTATCGTTCTATAGATTCTTATAATGGCTTGATCTATCATCCTTTTCTAATACCTGGCTGACAGCTTACTCTTAAGGAGCCTTACAAGGCAACACTGAAACGAGTCTGGCTGCTGCCTCATCCTTCGAACAGCACCACACCACTGTGAACCAGTGTGGTTTAACCTTGTCAGGCAGCTAAGCCCCAAGCAGACGCCTTCTCAGTCTTTACCTGTGGGATGCAGGAGATAATTGGAAGGGTAAAAGGGAGTGTGCTGGTTTGGGCTGGGGTAGAGGCTGTTTTATTTATAGTAGCTGGTATGGGGCTATGTTTTGGATTTGTGCTGGAAACAGTATTGATAAATGAGGAATGTTTTCATTATTGCTGAACAGGGCTTACAGAGAGCCGAGGCCTTTTCTGCCAGTGCTGGGGGTGCACAAGGATTTGGGAGGGGACACAGCTGGGACAGTTGACCCAAACTGATCCACGGGACATTCCAGACCATATGGTATCATGCTCAACATAGAAAGCTGAGGGGAGGAGAAGGAAAGTCAGGCACATTTGGAGTGATGGAATTTCTCTTCCCAAGTCACTGCTACGTATGATGGATCCCTGCTTTCCTAGGGATGGCTGAACACCTGCCTGCTCATGGCAAGTGGGGAATTAATTCCTTGTTTTGCTTTTCCTGTGAGCATGGCTTTTGCCTTAGCTGTTAACTTGTCTTTACCTCGACCTATGAGGTTTTTTAGTAAATTTACTGTCTTGGATCCATTTGCAAATTCTCAGTGCAATGATCATAAAGTCATAGAATGGTTTGGGGCAGAATGGACCATTCTTCTAATCCAATCCCCTGGTAAGCACAGGAGCATTTTCCACTAGATCAGGTTGCTCTGGGCCCCATTCAATCTGGCCTTGGGCAATTCCAGTGATGTTGCACCTTCTCTGGGCAACCTGTTCCGGTGGTTCACTGCCCTCATCAGAAAAATTTTCTTATTTCCAATCTAGATCTACCTTCTTTCAGGTTAAAGCTGTTGTCCCTTGTCCTGTTAGGCCCTGGTAAAAGATCTCTTTCCATCTTTCTTATAAGCCCCCTTTATATATTGAAAGGCCATGATAAGGTCTTTCCAGAGCCTTCTTTTCTCTGAGCTGAACAACCCCAGAGGTGGTGGCTTTGCACCCATGTTACAGAAAAATGGGGCACGATGAGATCTTTGTAGACAGAGACATTACAGTCTCACACAGAGAAGCAAAATGAATGGGCTGGGGGTTTTCAATTACCAAGGAAGAGAGGCAAACTTGCTCCTGCCCAGAGCCTACTCCCGAGATCCCTGGATAGGCATGGTCATTTTTTCTACCTCAGCCCCAGTTCTATGCTAGAAAAGACTGCCTGACCTCCTCTGTAGGCATACTGTGGGATTTTCCCAGAATCACAGAATCACAGAATGACTAGGCTGGAAGAGATCTTCAAGATCATCTAGTCCAACCCATGCCCTAACACCTCAACTAAACCATGGCACTGAGTGCCACATCCAATCTCTTTAAACACATCCAGGGATGGTGACTCTACCACCTCCCCGAGTAGACCATTCCAGTACTTTACCACTCCTTCTGTAAAAAACTTTTTCCTAATATCCAACCTAATAGAATCACAGAATGACCAGGCAGCACACCCTTTAATGGCTGGCTTCAAACCCAGATCAAGACATCTGCATCCAGCCAGCACAGGCCCAGCATCAGCTGCCCGAGGCACGCAAACACGTGGGGAGATAATCGCTCTACTGTTGCTTCCTTGAGGCACTAGGAGTACATCGTGATCCCCTTTGGGATACCTTGTGATGACAGAAAGAGCATTTTTGCACAGTTACTTGTGATCCAGCCCTCCTTTGGTCTGTTTGCATGGGAGACACATGGCTGTTTTGAAAGGAGTCTGAAAGGGATTTATTTATTCATGTGGTCTCTGAAAGGTTATCGCCTGCATCGAGCTGCTGAAAACTTGTCCTGTCATGTTGTCTGAATAAAAACACAGCTCCTAAACCTGCATGACTTCAATAACCTTAGTGAAACCTTGTTGGCTTTGATGGAACAAGTGGACATGACATCAGATGCCAAGGATTTGCTTGTCATCTCCATCGTAGCTCCACTTCAGGATGCTTGCTGGGCTACAGAAATCTGTCACAGACTAATCTGCTTGGGATGTCAAGGAAGCCAGAGCTGGAGCCTTGATGTATGAATCTTCTGTGCTGATAATTCTCTGCTGAGCTTTGATGAATGCATAAAGAGTTGGCAGATGAGTGGGGTTTTTGATTAACTGTGCTAGTCTATGCACACTCAAGCTTCAGTGAGATTGTATATTGTCAGTCTGCTGTCTCCTGTGTGCTGAATTCTCATTTAAGCTTTTGTATTTAACAGAAAATTTTGATTTCTCTTTTACTATGGAGTTTAAAATGAAGTTCAAATCAGACACAATTTACAGCATTATAAAGACTGGGTAATAATTTCTGTCTCTGTAAGTAGCTTTGAGATGGGATTACCTTTAATGTTTATAACTTCTCGTATTCACATTTGCATTAATGCATTTTCCTTAACAAGATAAAAATATTTCCTCACCAAGCACATCCATCTGGAGTTTTTCTCCCAGGTATCAAGTTCCTCAATTTCTGAAAAAAAAGAAGTTAACTTCTGCTTTTTAAAGGGCAGCTTGGATCTAACTGAATCATTCAGACACAGATGAAACCTTAACAATTACTAGGGAGATCCAAATTTATATCACAACATGCATCCTGAGGAAGGAAAACAAATATACAGATAATTATGTATTTTCAAACCTGTAAGAGATGAGAAATAGTGCATCCTGCTTTTCTTGTAATAATGTTGCTTCCTAAAGCAGCGCCTAGACAGCCACCAAGGTGGGGAAGCACTATCATCATCGTGGACAAGCATCACAGGTAATACAATTTCTGTCTTGTTTTCCTTATGGACTAACAGCAAAGTGAGGCTGTAGGAACAAGAACAGACACAGAGTGTAAGAAGGATATAAAGCTGTTAGAAAGCATCCAAAGAAGGGATGGTGAAGGGTCTGGAGGGGAAGCCATACAAGAAGCAGCTGAAGTCTCTTGGTGTGTTCAGCCTGGAGGAGACTGAGGACAGACCTCATTGAAGGTACAACTTCTTCATGAGGGGAAGAGGAGACACAGGCACTGATCTCTTCTCTCTGGTGAGCAGTGACAGGATCTGAGGGAATGGCCTGAAGCTGTGTCAGGGGAGGTTTAGGTTGGGTATTAGGAAAAGGTTCTTCACCCAGAGAGTGGCTGGGCACTGGAACAGGCTCCCCAGGGGAGTGGTCATGGCACCAAGCCTGTCTGAGGTCAGGAAGCATTGGGACAATATTCTCAGGCACATGGTGTGATTCTTGTGGTTGTCTTGAGCAGGGCCAGGAGCTGGACTTTGATAACAATTGTGAGTCCTTTCCAACTCAGGATATTCTAAGAGTCTATGATTCTATGATAATACAGAAATAGTCAACATCGCAAGGTGCAAATATGGCCCCAAGGTGCCTTGATGTGTTTTATATTTTCATTTTGTGGTTTGTCATTTTCGTATCCTACATATTGAACATGTTCTTACAGCCCTCATCAAGTTCCCATTCAGTCAGTATGTTGGACTGTCTGGTGCAAATCATCCTGGCTTAACTGTTTTCCTGCTTCAAATAAGCTGGGGTGCATCTCAGTACATTGGGATGAAACTTCTCATAGCCAACATCAGATCTCATTTTTGCAGCATATCTGTGTTGACTATAGGAGTTAATCCAGTTTTCAGCAATGCAGGTGAGGCCATGCCCTGTCTCTGGCCCATGAGCTTGTACCTTTTCATACTTGATCTCATCTTGTCACTAGGATGGCAGTTAAGCATTTGCCTGATGAAGAATTATACGGCTTCATCTGCTGTATTCTGCTGTACTGTCCCTTGCTACTATCCATTTTGTCCAAAGAAATCACTATGGAGAATTAACCCAGAGTATGTATTATTTAATAATTATCCTATATTACAGTTATTCAATAATTTTAATACATCACCTCACTGCTCTATCTTGAAACCTTTCTGCCAATGTCAGCTGTATTTGTAGGAAAACATCTCTTTTGATTATTATTTGTGAACAGGAATCCTCTAATTTATTACTTTAGCTCTGTTAAACAGGATATAAAAACTAACTCGATGCAACATAAAAGTTCACAATAGACCAATTTATTGAGGTAAGTCATCTCCACTGCATGAAACTCCTGAAAAGGAAGAGACAAAGGAGGAATAGCAGGCACTGGGTTTTCCTGCCATGTTTTGCATTCCTCAGTGCACAAGTTTCAGAGAAGCCTCTCAGCCTCCTCATTTTCATTATGATGGGCAATGGTAGCACTTACTGCCTCCACCCTTTCCTGTGCCCTTTACTGTTTCTAAACCATGCAGGACTCCAGCCAAAATTCACGGTCTGGATGTGCTACTGGGGCTTTGTTGCTTTCATGGCTCTGCAGCCTGATGTATTGACAATGTTTAAATGTTTTTATTTCCTCTGTATATCCCGTCAGCTGTTCTTCCTGCAGAAAAGCCCAAGAGGTTTTTAGGAAGAATTGGTCACAATTGATGAGTTTTGAAAACACAATTTTCACTGTCCTTTATAGGAATGGTGCCATTTACAACTATTTCTGGCAGAATGCCTCTCTGTGCCCAACAGAACCAGGAGAAACCAATGAAGTGTGTGGCTGAAGTGTTTCTTTTATTGCTTTGGGGACCTCACAAGTTTTGAGTTAGACATGAGGAATTAAAGGAAAAAATTCCAAAGCCAGTTCATTTCATCTATGTTGGGATGACATTAAAAGGTCTCTCTCCTACTACCAAAACTCAGTATGCATGACCCGTTTGTTCTTAACAAGTCATCCCATCTCTACTGAAAGGTGTGTGAACCATTGAATGGTACAGAAAAGCCAGTGAAAAAAGGAAAAGGAGGAAAAATCCCACACATTTTGAGTTAACAAAGGCTCTATTTGTTTGCTGCTTTCAAACACAATGCAACATTTCCATACACCAGTCTTCAGTGATTTTAAGTTGCCTTTCAAAGTGACCCAGTGCACTTCAGAGCTCAGCCTCCCGTTTTTCACCCAGCAAGCAGTGCACCTGTCCAAGCCATGAGCAGCCAGCTTCTCCAGGAGATTGTTGTGGGAAATGGTGTTACAGGCTTTACTAAAAGTAAATTTTTTCTAAAGTAGAAAAAATCCACAGGCTTTCTCTCATCCATTGGAAGGGTCACCTGGTCACAGAAGGAGATCTGGTTGGTCAAGCAGGACCTGCCTTTCAAAAACCTATGGCTGGGCCTTATCCCTTGGTTATCCTGCATGTGCTGTGTGATTGCACCCAAGATAATCTGCTCCACAACTTCCCTCAGCACTGAGGTTAGGCTGACAGGAGTTCTAGTTCCCTGGGTCATCTGATCGTACAGCCCACCTACCTTCAGATGGTTTCTTCCACCTATTTTATGAACTAATTTCAGCATAGGATGAAAGGACTGCTATGCTTTCACTTAAAAAAAAAAAAAAATAGGGCTGCAAAATAATGAATGGCGAGCAAAGCCCAGTGTTCCATGACAGCTGGTGCCAAAGCCAGCTGCCCTGCCACCCCTCCTAGGTGATGTGGGGAACTGGGGCAAGGCTCCTGGGACTTACAGCTACACCAGGACTTTAGGTCACACCTTGACAGCTGAGGATGAGTTGTCAGGCCAAGTGAAAGGCATATCTGGCCCCAGTTTGTACCAGATAACTTGGCTGGAAAACACTCAAATGCCGATGAGAGTAATTTTGCATAGAGAAAAATACCCTGGTATTATTCCCAAGTAAAATCCTGTGTCAACACTTCAGCAAAAACCTGAGACCTGGGGTTTGCTGACTACCAAATCCTCATGAAATCCTTAAAAGCACAAGACAGGATTTTTCATAAGGTTCATAACTCCAAAGGATAAATGAGCCTGAGGCACTTCCAAAGTCCTGTTCATAATTATCAAAATATCACATCCCATAGTCTGAATTCTGAAGGGAAATGTTGGCGTCTGCGGTTTCAGATTGTTTTCTGTACCTTGTACTGTGCGCAACAGCTATTTTAGTAACTGAATTTGAAATTTTTGGTAGTCTTCTTGCTTGTCTGATAAAACACCTTTTTTATACTTCTGTTCCAGCATCCAGAACAAACCCCAAATATTGCAGCAATCTGTAGGAACCAAACAGCATGAAAATCCAGGGCACCTGCTCTAAGACAGTGACTACAACTTAGCTCCTATCATAGGCCTGAACTGCTCATGCTATTATAGTCTGGGAGAAGAATTTCCAGTGCCACATGTTTTGGAGTCATAAGCTGGTAGACAATTTATCCAGAGGAATCTAAAATTGTAGTTACATTTTTTGGAGTAAAGGCTACAGTATGTATATTGAAAGTGGCCAGATTCTGGAAAACCTAAATTTTATAATGGCAGGAATGGGTCCCTGTAGTTCAGAAAAAATGCATTCATCTATCTTGGATTAAATCAAATCCTTGTTTACAAAGCAAATGAATTCTCCTGACATATAATTTTAGTGTTAACTGTTTGAAGTTATTTTATTTTGTGATTGGATAATTTGTTAGAGAAACTGGATTAGATTCATCTTAGATGCATCATTTAATTTACTTTGGTATCATGTGGTGGTTTTGGTATTTCATTTATACTGGTATTCTTCTCGATATGGAGGAATATGTTCAGATTTCAAAACAGAAACTTTCTATGAATTGAGGGATAAAAACTTCTGTATTGCAGCAATCCTAGAGGAATGCTCTAAAGTGTTAAAACCCTTTTTTAATCTCTTATTTAGGACTGGTTTCAACGTACTTTCCTTCTCAGAAGTCATGTTCTAGTGAATCATCATTTTCCAAAGGAAAAAGAAATCAGCATAAATTTCTTAATAAGGCCCATGAAAAAAAACCCAATAAGTTCTGCTGTTTACCACAGCCATGGCCCCCACTGCACAGAGTTGTTTAAGGTCAAATTAACTCAGTGGGACATTTCATCAGCTGATGTGAACCAGCACAGTTTCCCTGAAAACAACAGAGACGTGTTGACTTACAGCTGCTCAGTGTCCATGTAAATTTTCCAAGTTTTCCACAGCACTTATCCCTTCTGATGGCTGATGTTAATGACACTCCCCTAGACTCCCCTAGGTCTTCAAGGTGGTCATAATGGAATATAGTGAACAAATAACTTCTGTCATATCACAGAATATGGAAGGGACTGGAAGGGACTCACAAAGGACCATCATGTCCAACTCTGAACTAAATGTGGGGGTCAAACCCACAACCTTGGCATTATTAGCACCATGCTCCAACTGATTGAGCTGATCATATGAGATCTACTGTAAAATCTCACTTGGATTAAACAACCCACACGATGGATCAAACCAAAGATCCAACTCCTCGTCCTCCCCTGTCTCCAGCAACATTCAGTAGCAGGTGCTTTGCGCTGAGTGCAAAGATGGTCCTTCAACAGATGTATCACTCCCTTCTTGGCTTTCCAAGAAAATCACCACAAGGCTCTTCCTATGCTTTGCAAATGTCCTCCATAATGTTAAAAACAGACAATTCACAATAGGCTAAGAGAACAGATACAAGTGTTTTTGCAGTTTTGAAAGAAAATACAGCTCCCACCTGTTCTTATTCTCTGTTAATCCGTTTCTGTTCAGTTAGAAGTTTGGAGCCTGGCAGCAGTGGGAAGAGGTGTGTGCCTGCTCTGGGCAGCTGAAACCTCTGGGGAACAGAGGGGACCTTCCACCTGGGAAACAACTAGACCTTGGTAGTTGAAGGGACCTTCTGGAGAATAGGACAGAGGTAAAAAAACCCAAAAAAACAGAGGGCAGTGACCCTGCTACACTAGAAACTGGTACTGTTGAAAAATAACTAAGAATTAATACTTATTTTATCTTGAGTATTTTTCAGAAAAATAAAAACTTCTCTGCAAAACACCTACCTCTGAAGTAGTTCGATCTGTAGGTGAGAAAGAAATGTGATCTATTTATAAATAACTTTAAAATGAAAAGATAAATTCAAATTTGTAAAGATTTATTTAAATTCAATGTTCCTTTAAAATAAAATGGCAAGAAAAAGTAAGTATTTGCTTAATGGATCTTGGCTCAACTCCCCTCATTTAACAAAAGGAGATGGGCAACCTCTCACATTACAGTATTTGGCTTGTTTTGCTCATGAAGAAGCACTGGGAGAGTGCTGTTCAACAGGATGTGAACCCTGTGGGAAGCAATTTACTGTAGTATGTGGATATCGAATAAAAAAATTTACATGGTGTTACCTGAAACTTTGTGACCACTTGATCATTAAAAAAGAAGGAAAAAGATAGTTCAGAATTCAGAAAAAACTTAGCAAAATCAGTTGAAGATGGCTAGATGGGAAATAACTTCTTTTTTTTATCAATAGACCCTGAAAGGCTGTGATTGTTTTGTTCAGGAGGAAATTATTAAGAGGGGATATGATAATAAACATGTATAAAGTAAAGAATCTAGAAAGAAAAGTCCAGTCACAAGTATGTCTTGGGCTCAAAATTTCAGACAACTCAAATAAGGTTTGTACATACATATATATGCATCACAGGAACATTCAGGGATACACTGGGTAACAATGTTTTCCTGGAAAGGGAATGAAATCTGCCCTTTGGAAAAACTAAGAAAACCTTTAGTTTGTAGGAAAGAGAAGGAAATATACACAGCTTTACCTCAGTGCTTTTGCCTATTGCTGGGTGCATTAGCTTTTATTATTTTTCCCCCATTATTTGTAGTGGCAGCATACTGGATCAGTTAACATGTGGTCCTGATCTAAACCAGCAATTTCCACCTTCCATTCATGATGGCAGCACCTGGTTGGATGCTAAATTTGACTCATCTTTGCATTATTCCACTGCACAAGTATTTTCTGGATTACAAGGCATACAATTCTTCATCAAGTCGATATTTTTTCAGTGTGGACTAAATTCTACTCTTCAGGGTAGCTGGCATGATGACAGCGGGTGACTGGCTCTTTGAATTGCAGTTGCTTCACATCCCAGTAGTGAAGCACTCCACCATTCCTCAACAAGCATGGCAAATCCACCATTTAGGATTCTTCGGGAATTTTTAATTTTTTTACCACTTTGTTTTTAGGTTTCCCTTTATTTAATTTTGTTCTGTTCAACTCTTTATTGGTTAGGAAATTGCCTTGTTTCACTTGCTTTTTTGAAATCTGCACCAGCTTTCCTGTACTTCAGTTTAGGCTGGTTTCCAGTTTAACTACTTTGGACCTTTTTTTTTTTCCATCCAATGAAAGACAAAAAATTCAATAATAATAGAATAAAATATATTTCAAACATCTAGCTTAAGCTGTTGAAAAATGAGATTTACAGGGATTAGTTACATTGGCATCACAGACACAAGACAGGGTAATTTTGACTTGCCTGTGGCAACACAAATTTCACATCTCATCGGCTCACTCCTAGAAGCAGCTTTGTGCTAGGAATTGATCAGCTTGAAACCTTCAGGTTGGTTTCTTATTACTTCAGGAGTTGATCAGGAAGTGCAGTCAGGATACTTTTATTTATATTAATTCCTGTGATTCTGCTGTTGCTGCTCCAGGCAATCCCTAGAAGCAGATGTGGTACAGTCTATTCTTTGATATGAACTGGATCATAACTGCCAAGATATGAAAAGAATTCTTCATTCTCTCCTAACACCTATTTCAGTGAAGTTTTTCCTCATTTTATCTACCTTAACGGCCAACCAGATATCAGTTGTGGGTGGGTGGAAGGAAGGAAGGAAGGAAGGAAGGAAGGAAGGAAGGAAGGAAGGAAGGAAGGAAGGAAGGGCAAAGTAAAAATTGGCTGATTACCTCTTTGCTACCTTTCAGGATGATCAATCATACAGCATCTAAGAGAGAGGCATAAAGGGTAACCTACCCTTGGGCAGAGCATGTCTGAATGTAGTAAAAGCTGTAAAATTAATGCAGACTTCTCCTTAAAGAAGTATGCCATTGCACTGAAGAGCCACAGCAAATATTCTGGCCTGGTATTCCTGCTCTGGTAAAGACTAAGTAGGAAACTGAGATCCTCAGCTGTTGTAAAATGGCACAGCACTACTCATTCTTTCCATCCATCTCTCTCTCTCTCATTTTCTCTTGTTGTACAGTTTAGTTCCTTCCCCCCAACTTTTCCCACATTGTGCAAACCCCTGGATAGTGCATCAATTTTTTTTTTCTGACTCCGTCCATAAATTCAAGTTTTTTTAAAGGCTAATAAATTATTTCTGTAAAGTATGACTTAGAAAAAACCCATGCTGACCTTCCTTGCTTTTAAGATAAGAGTACCAAATTTTTTTTGGTTTACAGTTTCAGTAGGCTTTACATAGAATAAAGTCTTTATGTAGGACTGGTAAGAAAAAGAGAACTTTTCCTTCCTCTAGAACCACAGCCCACCTAAATGATAGGTTAGACACCTATATTGACCAGTGAGGCAACATTGTGCTGGAGTTTCTTGAGTTTCTTTAGGACTCTTGGATGAGGACCTAATAACTTATTTCTTACAAGTAATTTGTACTTTCTTCTAATACTTTTTATTTTGACAGGTCAGTTTAAGAGGATCCCTAAGGCTCATCCCTTATTTAAAAAACACAGAGCGAGATGTCAGTATGGGAACCACACTCAGCTTCTCTGAGATGAATTTTGATGTAAAGAATTTAGGTTTGTGTTGTGGTCTTACCTTCCTTGAGTACTCTTTTTGCACTTCATCTAATAACCCAATACTCCCCTTGGCAGGCATCTTCCTTCTGAAGTGTTCAGAACATTTATTTTTGGTTTTATGCCTTAAGTGAGGTTCCTCTAAATTGTTTTTGGCTTACTCTATTATGGTTTAACATTTCATTCATCCATTTATTCTGTGAACTGCTTCATTTTCCATTGACTAACCCCTGAACTTGCTGATAGCTTATGAGGCAGCAGTAAAACTGAAGGACTTGCAGGTCATTTCTATATGGAGCACAAAGTAGAAAGAGCATAATGACATTATTTTCTTACTGTAATTTATACACTGTGCTTGAAATGATGAACATGGAACTAATCTGCCAGACAGAGGCAGAGTATATTTCAGGTTGGAGGGGACACCGGGAGGTCTCCAATAGCAGAGTTAGCTCTGAGGTCAGAATGGATTGCTCAGGGTTTTATCCAGTCCAATTTTCAATACTTCCAAGCATGGTGACAGAACAACCTCTCTGGGATACCTGTGCCTGACTGTCTTCAGGGGGAAAATATTTTTCCCTATATGCAGTTATCTTCTGTCCCCTGTCCTCGTGCCACAAAACTTGATAACATCCATGTAGGCGATGGCAAGCTGCCAGTAAGTCCCTCCCCATAAAAGCTGCCTCTAATCCAGGCTGAAACAAGGCCAGTTCCTTAAGCCTTTTCCCGTAAGTTGTGCTCCAGCCCCTTGACCACCTTGGTGGCCTCCACTGAACTGTCTCAAATTTTCCAATGTCTTGCTTGGACTCGCTCCAGTATGTCCGTGTCTCCCCACCGGGGAGCCCAGCACTGTGCCCAGAATGCCAGATGTGTGTCGCCAATACTGTGCAGGGAAGGATCACCTTCCTCCGCCTGCTGGCCACACTCTGCCTGACGCAGACCAGGAGGCTGCTGGCCTTCCGTGCTGCAAGGGCGCACTTCTCCCACTGTTCCTTCTTCCTATGCAGACACTGAAGACACACAGAAATAGCTGCAAACAGGCCAGAGTGGTCAGTCAGTGCCTCTTCCACTTACACAACCCAGGCGTCTTGAAGTAACGAGAAATTCAATTGCTGAATCACTTATTTCTAAAAAGAACTACATCACAACTAACTAGAAGCATTTTTTTAAGATGTAGCTGCTTATTCAGCACTGCTCTAAGAAATTTCCTTTGGAACGGACTGTTGATGCAATGTTATATAGACTATAAATTGTCCTACCTCCCAAACCCCCCTAAGTCCCCAGTGCCAGGCTCTCACCAGGGTCTAGCCCACAGTACCACCTAGTGGGAGACGCTGATATGACCATGCCCATCCCAAAAAAGCTCTGAAGACGTTTTAATTTCTTCCCGATCTCAGTAGGGAAAGTGTATGAAAATCCTCTTAGGCGTGGCAATAGTACCATGTGGGATTGCATGAGGAGAACTCACCTTGCCAGGGGCTGAGACGAGTCAGATGATGAAATTGCCTATCTGAAACACTTCAGAAGCATGATTACTGGTTACTTTTTCCAAGGCTGATCTGTTAAGAAGATCCATATTTGCTGCTCTGAAAAACTAAGTGAATCTAACACTGGGGGAAAATGATGAAGAATACAGCTAAGACTTCTTCTAAAGACAGCTGGGACAGCTTGCTGTCTCCTGAGATGCAAAGCCAGTAGCAACTCTGACACTGCTGTAGAACCTGCTCCCAGTAAGGGTACACAGATCCGACATCCACCTAGGGCATCTGCTCACTGCAGTTCAGGCAACTTCCTTTACAGGATCACCAAGCAGGAATGAATACCACACAGGGTATTTACACTGTCCTCAAATGACATGTGCTGTCAGTTAATTTAGGTGTATGACAAGACACTGCAATGCAGATAGCTTTGATGAGGAAAAAGCAGAATAGCAGCATATTCTAACACAGGGTGAATACCCAAATCCTTGCATTGACTAGCCTGTCATACCTACACAGTCATTCTAGAACTGGCCTGGGCAAAGATTTCTCTATATTCTATCGTGATTATTTATGTGGTATAGTTAAGCCGAATTATTTCAACTTCAAAATAAAAGTAAATAATCACCTCAATTTCCACAAAGATCATATCCTAAGAACTATTCCTGAGGCCAACTGCAGCCCATATTAAGAGTAATTATTGTGAAGCTGTTCAAAGAAGTAACACCAATTTTGCTTCTTGATTTTCTAAAACAGGCCAGTGAAAAGTCTTTCTGTTTGCACCAAACATACATAAAGCAAAAAAACCCTCTTCTGTTGCTTTCTAGGTATCTTACATAAAGGTCATGAGAACTAGAAGAAAGAAATCTAGATCTTAAAGACTGGCATTTCTTAAAACATTAATTTGGTGAGCTCTGCTGTAAGGAGCTTCAGCATCTGAACTGAAAAGCAGATCCAGGAGATGGGGCTGACTTACGCAGCCTCACCTGTTGGAGGCCATGAGCTGAGGTGAAGGAGAATGGCCCCTCAGGCAGATGGGAAGCTTCCGATCTGTGAAGAACTCAAACGCACTGATGAAGCTGCACACCTTCACAGGAGAACACAGCATAAGAACTCACAGAGGCTGAGCTTGGTTTCTCAAATGTGACCCACTCTTTATTGGTCTTGAGACTCTCCCACATGTAGTTTCTTATTCACAGCTTTCATTTTCAAAGGATTAAAAATGTAAAAATTAAAGGGAATTAAAAATACCTATGTAAAACTTCATATGGAAATTTCTAGCCCTGGTAAAGGCTGCACATTTTTATTACGGTAACCAATACTAAGTATAATTTATGCAAACCCATTTTTGTCAATGAAAGACAGTCTATCAGTTTAAGAACTCATATAATTCATATTTGATGCTCTTGAGCATGGAGTTCAGGTTATTCCCCCTTCAGCTCTAACAATGATATAGCTGTTTAGGGACAAATTACTGCTCTTCTGAGTACTGGTCTCTGAAAGCTGAAATAAAGAAATAGAGGGGAAAGACAATTTGCATCACCAGTTCTATTTATACTCAGTATAACTTGCATAACTTGCCTTTCACTGCTGCATTTGGATTTTAGTGAAATCCTAAAAATTTTCTGGGAAAAAATCCTAAGTTGACTTAGCACTAAAACATTTGAGATATTCTATCGACATCACAGGTCTTGTTTCTGAAAGACTGTTTACCCCAAAAAGCAAAAAGTGAGTCTGACTCTTCAACAAACATGTATTCTGTTTGGGCACACAGCACACTCTGTGACAGTACACTTGCAGTGAATTTGCTAAATGCACCAAACAGCATGTCTTCCAATGGATAACAGCACCAATATCTCACAGAAAATTGACTCCTATAAGGTGTAAAGGAAAGAACTGTTCCTTTTCAAATTTAAAATAAATATATTTGTAAAAAAAAAAAAAAAATTGTATTTTAAAGACATTCAGATATTACTGCATAATCTTCATTATTTTCAAAGGTTTTGTTACTCGTTTAAGGTTTTTTCACTTTGCATTTTGTCACTTTGATTTCTGTTGATAACAATTTGCACTTACTGAAGATATGCCTTTCTCAAGTCTTCAAAAGAGAGTGTTTAGAGAGTAGTAATGTGTGTTTTCTAAGATCCCTTTATATACCTCTTTTTAGTCTTACAAGTTCCTATACCCTTGAAACTGAATAGCAGAACAGACTCTTTCAAACCCTAGTCAGACCATTAAGGCATTTCTGATGTTTTTATTTCTTGTGTTTCCTGATTCATACTTCTCAACGGCCTATGCATGTGATACAGCTGCACTTTGGTGGTAATAAAAACTCTACAGTTCTGTTTTTACTGCCAAAAATACAATTCCTATGATCTAGAGTAGCAGTTACCTATAGTATCTTTCATTTAGATTACAACACTGGGTAGAAAGAAAGCACATTATACAATGCAAACAGACAATATGTATCAAGGAACACATAAGTAATTTCTTTTCCCTATTTAGGTCATCTGGGAGCCATCTAAAACATGAGGGTTATAACTCCAGTTATGAGAAGGAAAGATTAGTGAATCATTTAAACAAAATAAGTATCAAACTTACCACTTAATATACTGTGAGTGTAATATACAGCTCCCAAGGTTTGGGGTTTTTTTTGTGATGGTAATATTACATAATTAAAAATCTACTAGATTTCAAGCTGAAAAATTAGCTTGACATTTAAATCAGTCTTTTGTCCTGTGCTGAAAAAATAAAGACATCAAAGACACCTAGGAAGAGAGTCTTTCTCGTCTGTAACAAAGATCAGTCTCAATGGGCTCCCACAGGACCTCTGTCCAAACAAAAATATAACTCAATGCTCCAGTTATAGCTAAACATTAAGAAGGTTGGGTTTTTTTCATATCATTCAGGGAAGGTCTTAAAAAGGGCAGAAGCAAACAGACAGTTCTAGTAATGTGAAAGGGCTCTTAACTGAGAGGGCAATCAAATAAAATGAGACTTAATGATGGCTAAGAGAAGGCACTCTGACAGAAATGCATGAATGCATGTCCTGGGAACAAAACTCCTGATGCTGTGAGCTGAGAAATATTCTACAGTTCCAAATCCGTGCCAGTAGTGGATGATAGAAGAAGTGACAAACCTCCAGAGATAGGCCAGTTCTGAGGGGTTAGGACACAGACAAGTCATCAGTAAGAAACTGAATCAGTTCCTGACCCTGAAATAGAAATACAGTGTGGTAGGTCTGGAGGAGTCTCTTTTATATCTGTTCTTTGTGATAGCATCAACGTCTGTTTATTAGTAGGATCAGTAAAACTAAATGTATAGCAAGAGGAGACTTGAAAAGAGAAACTTTAAATAATAATCGTATTTCTCTTGGCAATATGGAAGGCATTTTGAAGCTTACAATGAGGAGAGAAAAAAAAAATTAAAAACAAAACATGACAATCCCCACAATATTCTACTAATGATTCATTTCAGGGTTTCTACCACTCAGTACAGTAGATTTTTATTTCCCATTACAAGCAAGATGGGTCATCAAAGCCACCTACTACATCTCTCGTCTTTACTTTCTGTGCAAGGTAGATTAAAATAAGATGTATTATTTTCCATACATACTTGCCCTAACAGGTAGTTATCTAAACAGCTGAGTATATTTATATTTCTCTACCTGCCTACAAAAGAGAAGCTGGAATTCATAAGAGCCAGTAGATCCCTCAGTTTTGAGAGACATGAAAGCTGAAATTCAGCCTACGTTATGAAAATGTTGGATCCAAAACGGAAAGTTGCAGCATGTTCTTTACATATGCCTATGGGAATGAAAAGCATGCCCTCTGCAAAACTTTTCATCTCCAAGAAAGTCTAGTATGGCAGAATATTTTATCTGGACAAGTCACCCTCTAAAACCTCACAGAGCTTGTACATAGATTTACACAAGTGCTTTTGTTCTGATGGAGACTTTGTCATTTTTTCCGAAAATTTTCTTCAAAGACAATTTTTTTCCAAATTTCTACCCTTTTATTCTTCAGTGAATCTGAGTGAAATATATAAAGGAAGATGAGGCAATTATCTGAAAAGTATTAAGTAAGTCTATTCTGCTTTTAGACAGGATTCAATTTTTAAAATGTATTAGCAATTGTATCAAATTATTTTAGGACAGCTTTTAATTAGAAGAACAACTAAAATGGGAAACTTTCCAAAAAGAGACAAAAGATGAGAAGAAGAAAGAAAAGCACTTTCTTCAGGAAAATAACCTGGAGATGAGGCCAATCTTTCCTCTGCTTTCCTTCTCTCTCCCTCAAACCATCAATGAAAAATATCAGGAAAGTGAAATATAGTCTTAATTTAAATACTACTTCAAAACGAATATAAAATCTATCAGGATATATCAGAGCCAAACCATCTATTTTGTTTTCCAAGCAAACCAAGAAAGTGTTATTTTGCGTTTGGCTTTTAAAAATATCTTCATGAGGTGTGTAATACCAGTTAAAAATTAGGCACTTTCAATTGTTATGTTGAGACATCAGTAATGCTGCTTCCTGCTGGATTTTGGGATTTTGCCTATGTGCACTCCAATGCTATGACAGCATCCCAACACGATACATCATGAAACAGTGAAATCAAACTTGGGCATCCTGCACTAAGAACAAGATTCCAGGCGTTTCTCACATCACAGACCAAAAACACTATTATATCCCTCTGTTATTCATTTAACAACTGGATGAAAATCTCTTCTTTTTTATTTTGTCTAAGGAATTGTTTGGCTATGGTGGGCCTTTATGTGCACATTTTTACTGGAATTTAGTACAGTTTCATAATTTTTTTTTTAATTAACTTCTAGATAATAACCATGATAGTAGTCTAACTTTGTAACTCCACATGAATTTGTAACTCCATGTGAAGTTCATGAAAGTCCTATTATTTACTACCTATACAAAGAAATATAATTACAAGTAAAACTTCATTAAAAGAGGTTGAAACATTTATCCTGACTCTTATCTTCAAATAAAACATTAAATTTCAGTTACAAAAGGTAATTTTTAAAATTTTATTTTATTACATAACACAGGTATATGAATAACAGTTCCAAAAGGATAACAAAAGAAAAAGAACAAAGAAAAAATGCTGACTTGATTTCAACAAGTTCAAGAAAGAAATACAGCACATTACAATCTAGAGAAACAACCCAAATTAGCAGTTTGCTGAATAGTGCCATATTAATTTTTACAATATCCCACAAAGATACACTGAAGTTCTATCAAGTAGAATTATTTGAATATATCTTAAAAAAATAAACAAGAATTAATAAACCAGTGCTTTAAAAATATAAAAGCAACGAATCTAAAATTCTCTTTTAGCAAGTAAGAAATTACATGTTTAAATGTCTCTTATCTTCACGAATTAATGCAGTCTCAGATTACTGATTTTTTAAAAATAAAGCAGCACCACACTGAATCCACTGGTCTTGGTTTCCTCCACAAGGTACATCAATATTTGTCACCACACGGTCTCTTTCCACACTAGTGTAGACTGGTAAAGATATGCATTCCTCTGGAGAATATGGGCCATATGCATCCTGTCAACAAACAAGCACTTAGTTATCACCTAAAAAGACAACAAAACATGAGAAAGCAATAATCTTCACTGGTATGGCATCTAAAGCTAAGCTACAGTTTGGACACTGAGCCTTGGACAAGGAAGTCTGCATTCAGGCCACTAAGGAGAAGGATCACCAAGGAAGCAGAGACTTCAGAAAAAGTGCTCGCTCCGTAACTCAAACACCAGGAAGTACATACCAGGGTGATCCTATGAACTACGTATGAAAATCTTCCTTCAGCTAAAACCCTCCCAAAAATTACGTGTCAAAAGTGTCTGCAAACCAGGGCAAGGGAAGTGCTCAACAGTTTCCTGCAGGGAGAGGGCCGCTCAGGAGCCCCTGTGCTGAAGTGTAGGGAGCAGCTATCCTGGCAGGCTGGAGTCCTGTGGTGGCCTTGCCCTTGGCAGACCCTAGTGCCCCCTCCATCCCTGCAGCAAACCCTGCCCTCCTCCTGGGGCACAGCCCCTGGTGTGATCCAGGATACCTGCAAGCATCATACTGCAGGAACTACAATCCAAAAAATCTTACCCCACATGTTCCAGGCTACTTTATGGAACAGCTCCTCTGTTGTCTGTACTATAAACTGCCTTGGAAACAATTTTCTCCTAGGGTTTTGCATGGGGCATTGTCCATATGTGTGACCACAGAACTGAGCTCAAAGACTTACTCTAGACTTCCTACAGCATTTAATTTCAACCCATGATCTATTTAGTTACTGCAAGTAATTCAGGGTTTGATTCAATTGATATATATTAAGCATGTTTTCTGTCACACTCAAAATGTCCCTTCCTGTCAACAGGAAAATGTCAGAAGGTTTTCAAGAACCAAATAACAAAGCAGCACACTTGTCAGAAAAGAATTTAAAATAAAAATTCATGCCATTTTAACTCAAATCACATCAAATGTGAGTTAGAGATGCTCCAATATTAGAAAATAACTAAAAACAGGAAAAAGGAAACATGCAAACAATAACTGCCTCAAGAACTTTGCCTTGCATATCAAGTGTAAAGCCATTACTGAAGAATTTTGATGTCCCTTTTGAAAATCAACTTCCCCTGCCTTTTGGACATCAGTGTCTAAATCCTTGCAGAAGATCTATGTGTAGTAATGTTTGTATAGAGTAACTTAATGATCAAGAACTCAGCTGTTCTCAGAAAGAGTGTACTTACCCCATTTATCCCTTGGTTAACACTACCGAAGAAGACAAAATGCTGGCCAGTCTGAGAGTAAAATGTTAATCAGAGAATTTAAGTTTTGCCAAAGCTGGGAGCCAGAAGGTTGCCAGTTTGCCTTCAAAGACGTCTTTTTAGGGACAAAATATCTGTTCTTGTGCCTTTCTCAATCCCACTGATGTTTTAAGGAATCACATTATTGGAGGGTTAAAGCCATTCTGTGGAAGTCTTTTTGAATCACAAGTTCTTATGTCCTTGGCTTAAGTACAGTCCAAAAACTCTCTTTGTCAGACTGCCTCTCACACAGTTCCATCCCCATTAGTGATGCCCTTCACAGCATGGGATCTATCAGCAGATTAAAACTGGAAAGGACCTTCACAGTTTAATGAGAATAAGCATCATGTTAGTAGCTCAAAATATTCTGTTTTGAGCACTGAAGCATTTTGAGAGGATTCTCTCAGAGAAATTTTGTAGCCTACTTTAAGTTTGGTTGAAAATTACTTCAAAGCGTTACATTATATACAGATTTTTGCTTGCTAGATTCCAAAAGATGTACTTATGGAGAAAAGAAAACAAATTCAAAACCTAAGAATCCTAAGACAGTATGTTCAATTTTATGCACTCTTCTTCTAAGGAGAGGTAATGAAACAAAGGGAAATGCATGATATCCAGTTCTGCTTTGGTTTCTGAGCACCGTATTTTATTACAGTCAACCTTTACAGTGATGCTCATAGCAAAACAACTCAAGGGTAGATCAATTCAGAAAAACTCTCCTTAAAGACACTTTGTATTTAAAATCTGGGCAGTTGACAAGTTATGGCCTGTGTTTTATGAGAATTATATTTTTTTCCAACACAAAGATGTCAGTTGCTTTTCATTTCAAATATAAGTACATTTGAAGAAGTTTAATTAATGGATTATTGTAGTATCTAATTTTTTAATTTTATAGATACAGCTCCCTGCTGATTTCACATATAACTTCTGGATCCTACCTTTGGAGTTTAAAAAATATAGTCTTATTCAGAAAAATACTAAAAAATCTGTTTTATTTCTAACACAAGATGAATGTTTTTCAGAACAATGGGAGGACTACTTACAATTCTCATTTTCAATGTGTTTCCTTTTGGTGTTACCATGGAAAACCACATATATTGCCATCCTCCACCATCCACCACTGAGCCAATATATTACAATGTCTGGCAATTCTCTATTTATCCCATGCACCGCCTCCCAAGTAAATTAGAAATCTGTTTAATTATCTGAAAAAACCAAACCCTGTAAATACTGAAGAACTGAAAAATCTTTCACTGGTCAACTTTGTAAGAGGTTTTGTGATATTTTTGGTTTTTGTCCTTTTTTCTTAAATTTTCAGTATTTTCTTTCCTAACCAAGCTGGGAGAAATGGTGCAGATGGTGGCTAGCATTCACTTTTGTGTTTAAGGTCTAAATCTGTTGACCTTTACACTTCTAATGCTGTACTATAATATAACGCTATATTTCCACTGCTGGAAATAACAATGAGAGAAAAAAGAAGTTGGGATAAAGCAGTGTGTTAGCAATGGAGCTCCTTGCACAGTATGTATCACAATATACAACAAAGGTGATCACTGCCATAATTTAGCATAGTTAATAAACTCAATTCTAACCGAAATTTCAACTTTTTTTGGTCCAGTGAACATTTTCTTTATCAGTTTTCTAACCAAACACGGCTTTCTTAAATGATAACTCTGCTGAGTTATGTGGCCTGCCAGATAATACTCTCCTACAGTTAATAAATTTATCTGCCTGATGAGTTAATTTCTACAGGACAGGATAAAAGTTGACATTTTTCTTTATAAAATACACACCGCTAATTTTATTTATTGTGATAAAGATGCATGGAGAAAGCCGCATCCACTCCTGTTTCTCACTTTCTACATTTCCACTTGATTTTTGGTGTGTTTTTATGTCCGTGTGCATGGGTGTACGCGGGGTTCTCCTCACCTGTCTCTCCCAGAGTTAGTGGTCTAGGCTGTCTCTAGAGCCATGCCTAGACGGATTTATCCCACCTACCTTCTGATGGGATGGGATTCCTAAATGTAGGTGGGATGAATTCTAAAATAAGCAATTTTTTAGTTAAAAGACACATCCTTGAATACATTCTATGTGGCTTCTTGCGTTATTTATCAGCGATTGCTATGATCATTGGATGGCAGAAGCAGTAACAGTTTTTACTGTTTGGATTACTTTGCTTTCATCTTAAAATCTGCAAGCACTGGCATTTTTTCAAATCAGTTTAAGTGGGGGAAAGGCTTTCTTTGCTTACAGCTCACATCATATTCTCTATTTTTTTATTGCCACTGCATTTTACTTTAACATTTAAAATGCAAAGAAAATACATTCTAGGAATGAACTCCCAAACACATTTACTAAACAAAGGTTTGAAAATAGCTGATGTTTTTAAAAGACAAATAAAAAAAGGTATGACTGAAATAAAGCCCTTGCCTTCATCTAAGCAATATAAGCTAAAGAAGATTAACAAAATTATAATAAGCTTCTGTTTTAAATAAAGTAACTGTTTTTCCTAGTAAAGACTGGGATTTTTATTTTCAAATGAAAGGAAAACAGGTCAGCAACATTCTACTGAAAAGCTATACACAGAAAAAATCAAATTATGGGTCTTGAAAGTTTAGGGCTTTTAATAATTTAGTACCTGTGGAATCCAGGCCATGTAACAAGGGAGAACAGATGACACACTGGGAGAATCATGCAGATTTTCTGAAAGTCGATTTCCATCGAAACGACAACCTTCCAGTTGTAAGCCACTGATCTGCCATGGAAATATAAAATATTCAAACATAAATAATAGACTTAAAATGTCAATAATGATTACATTGTGCTTTAATAAATGATGAACCTTTTTACTGTGACCAAATTTTTAAATAACAGGAAATTAATTATTGTTATGTTCTTTGTGAGAAGAGGAAACATGATTTAAAAGCAAGATCTGGACCACACTTTGGTGTGAACTTCCTCTGATTTGGATTCACATTCTTTGAAATGTTGGAGAAAAATACCTGTAAATGTCATCAATTATGAAACGGCAGTTGCCTGGCATTAGATTAATGGAATTATGATAGCAACAGCCAAGTTCACAATCATTACAATGTCTAGAAGGAGAGAAGAACAATCACTGCAATAAGCATGACTTCCTGCTTGGAAGTCTGAGCACAGCTTTCAAAGAATGGAATGTGCAGCTACACAGCTTCAGCAGAGGCAAACAAAGTATACTGAAATAATATGAGGGAAAATTTTATTTAACAAACCCAAGATTTCTTAGATAAACTGTTGGTTGGCAAAAAATTAAATAAGAATCATAGCTGCTTCTTTAAGTTAGCATGCAATGCTCTATATGCAACATGTTTCAAGTGTTTTCTTTTAATTAATTTCAGTCTCTGAATTACATGTTCTCTTTTTTCTTCTCCGGAGTCTTCCATAAGTTAGTGACAATGATATCTATCTTCGATTTCTTAAAAAAAAATCCAATATTTGTGGATAATTTTATTTTCCCCAGTACAAATAATACTAGTTATACTACCACTACAACTACTACTACTAATTGTTATTTTGGCCTGCTGAAGTGAGAACTTCAGTTTTAACCATAATAAAACTTAACTCAATAATAACTTTCATGCAGCTTTTCAAAAGGCTAACTCTCCAGCTGCAGAAGCTCTCTAACAGAAGCTGCAATCTGAAAATCATCTGTCTGTTACACTATCATACTAAAGCACTGAATTAAATTTATCATGGCTGAGAATGGCTTTCACGAAATGCAAGGTTCATAAAGTAATGCTGGAATTAGGAAATATATAATTGCTGCTGGAAACTGGATGAGTGACCACGTAACCAAAATGGAGAAGAATATCATTTTCTAATGTATTTTCCCTCGCAAGAAATTCTAAAACATCTACCAGATTGCAAAAAGGGGTTAAAGTATGATGTTACAATGAAGATCTGTATCATAGATGATATAATGGATATAATTTGCTTAGGTAATTTTAGTATTCTAGAATTATTTGACACTAAAAGATGTAATTAAACAGTAACACAATGGGGGTTACGGTCATGCTTGAAAAGCAATGCTTTCCCCCCA
This sequence comes from Eulacestoma nigropectus, assembly GCA_013397775.1. NCBI lineage: Eukaryota > Metazoa > Chordata > Aves > Passeriformes > Eulacestoma > Eulacestoma nigropectus. The sequence continues at coordinate 118,600 of VZTE01005490.1, read as the reverse complement.
AGTGTTAGGGGTTTTTCATTAATAATATATTAACTGTAAACTAGCTAAGATTACATTTTGCATTTTTAATATCTAATTATTCTTTTAATAAGAGAATTGTAGACAGGCATTACACTTTTCAAGAATTTGCTTCTTTAAACTCGTATTTCTCTTTTAACGCTTAGCTGGGGACTCTACAATGTGCATGATGCAGATGTACATACTCTAACATGAAAATAAATTGTTATAAAACATGGCATTTAAAAAGGAAACAAAACAAAGCCGTGTTTCTCCTTGGACAGACAGTGACCAGAGAAGTGACAACATTCTATGGAGCAATCTGTGCTCCAAACAGACTAGGATTTACAGTGAAAACACCAAACCTGTGGATAACCTGAACCAAAGGAAAGTTCAGAGTAGACTTTTTCTCTAACTTTCACGAATTATTCTAACAAGTCCTCAGTGAAATGAATGGTATTTTTCAAACTTTCTATCTGAAACTGCAAAAACTCTTTTCTCCTTCAACCTCTTGTCAAAAGTTTAAGCTCTGCTCTTCGTTATGAAAGTGTGACACTATCTCACTTCCGCTGCCAAGCTTGTCATCTCTTCAGGTATGTTGCTTTTAAGGTACAGTGTTAACATTTGATATTTTGCACCACTTCTTTTCAAACTCAAAAACTCTAAATGCAGAGAGATTTTGGAAAAAGCTGGCTTTAGGCAGAAAAGTTTGGGTGTCAATAATCTTTAATGACAGCCTATATACATTCCAGTGCCACTTCCGTCTTGAAACAACAAAGATTACAAATAAAAGTATCCTAAATGGTACAAAAGTAAGAAAGTCTTACTAATGAATATACTGAATCTTTAACATAGACTCCTTCCTACTGCTCTCTGTTGTTAAGGCCTCATTCTTAAGGCCTCACTTTATTATATGCACAAGTCCTAGATTACACTTTCTCTAACTACAACTCTGATTGAAAGCTTTCAAAGCTCTTCCTTACCCCTATCACACAAATATTAGAAAGATTAATCTCCTATGTTATTCTTTCTGTCCTTCTTGCTTTTTGCAGGCAATATTTTTAGGGAGTTTAGTTTAATTGATAAGCTTGGCAAAGTTATTGCAGAAAGATTGGTCTGATGAAGAGGTTTAAAAGTTTATCGCTAGGGTGTTCAAAGGTCTGGCCATCCTGAACATCTCTGAAAGAAATTTCTATAGAAGTGGGTCACCTATTGAAAAAACTTTTTACTGCACATTTCTTCTTTTGATATTGGCAGTCCTTTTGACATTATAATTATGTAAAATAATACCATTCGATCTCCTGAAAAACTTCAACCAGTGGTAGAAACTCCTTTGAAGATTAAGACCAAATTTTTGCTTTGATTCAGTATTAAAAGACATTAAGAAAAAACCTAACAATACCAGAACAATGTACTTTCAGACACCACTTGGCTGAGTACTCCCATAGCCATGTTTTCATTTCTATAACTAACAGTATAGAGAAATTGTAAGTACTATGAAAAACATGAATTTCACAGCATCTGTAATATAATCATAGTATCTTTGAAACTTAGCAGAAAGTAATGGCAGGAGTTGATCATAATTTTTAATTCTTACAAAGAATTTGGCAGTTCACAGCTATTGGTACTAGTTTAGGTTCACAAAGTTATTTTTATACATTCCAGACTGTTTCTTTAAAATACCTTTGTAGAAAGTGTGCTGCTACCATGGTCTAAAGCATGGCTATTTCCAACTTTCAAATTCTCTGCAACAGATTTTCCCTTACTAATTAATGCCATAATTTCCCATGAAATGATGCAAACTGCAGCAGACTTCAGGAAGTCATATTTTCACTTCATTACCTCTACAGGCCTACATCATTAATTTATTGATATTTAGGATGGATGTATACTGTAAAAAAAGAGCTATCAGGATGCCTTATAATAATATATCTGTCAGTCGCTAAGAGTATAGTTTTGATATTAATACTCTTATTGTGAATTTGAGACTTTCAATATTTTTTTATTTTTCACTATTTATATTAAGTTCTACCCAAGGTCATATTACTTACTACCCAATAAGTCTCTTGCCATGTTTCTTCCTTTCTTTCACTCTTTTTTACAATACAGAAAATGGAATGCCAAAAGGAATGACTACCTGCTTTTGTACAACAGCACAATCAGTGCACAAAGCAAACAGAAGAGATGTATTTGCATATCAATATGTGATTATAGTGCAATAGCCATACATTTTCAGTACCTTTTATTAAAGCAATCCGGAGTGATATTAAAGAAGGTGTAATTTTATACAGATTGATTCTAAATCAAATATTCCTCACCTCCTACTAGAAGAGATCCACTCTACATCATACATCTAAACTATCACCTGAATTAAGACTGATAATTTAACATCTGATTTGATAATTCATATAGACTTAGGTGTGTTCTTGCCCTGATTGAGTGTTCATCTGCTTACTTTGTAGTTTCACTGACAGTTTTGCACTGCACTTACAGATGATCACAGGGTAAATTATTTTTTGTATTTTTAGGCATAGAAAGATCAAATATTTACAACTGCTGAAGCTTGATACCATTTTTTAAAATCACAGGAAGACCGAGAAAGCATTTTCATCATACAGATCATAAAGAGATCTTTTCTTTATCACAGAACAAATTCTAAGCCATCAAAACCTTTTAAAATTAAAGATAAGAAAAAATCTTGAAGAACATGTCTTCAAAACCTAACTGACAGTGTTACTAAGAAAGTTACACAAAGTATGTGTGACTATCAGGTATAAATTCATCTGCATTCCTACTTCTGCCAATCCTTCAACAGAGACATTCTATTAGGCTTTTAAATATTTGTTGATTCAGGGACTCTGCCAGACCCTGAAACAGAGTCCCCCAACTCTGTGAGTACAGAATCAAGTCTCTTGGTGGAGTTACTCACATAAAGTGAAATAGCACCATTAGCATCAATTGAGACTGACAAACCTCAGAGCAGCCTATACCATGGTCTGGTTCCTGTAGGGAAGTCTGGTAAACTCCAATTTCTGATTTAGGTGGGGCAAAACAAGGTCCCAGCTATCTCATCAAAGTATGTGTTTAAGGACTTATCTATTCTGCTGATTGAATTTTTTTTTGAGTTCCCACTCGGAATAGCTTCTCATTCGACAAGGTTAGCCTGGATTCTTGAAACTGCAGATACAATGTTTCCTAGTATTAAAATTCATACTGCTCAGGTGAACTGAGCTTAATGTGCAATCCAGAGGATCCTTATCAAACAAGACACATTTTAGAGAATGATTTTTCTGAATCGATGACATTTTTATGCCCTAGTTACAGTCCATGTGGTATTTAGCTTTACGAATGGGAAAGTTTCTCCTCAGCTCTCCATGAGCATGAAGAAGGACTCATGGTAGGGAAATCTAAATTTTCAGCATTGCAAAGGGTTCCAAGCCTTTCTGTTCATCAAAGATTAAAAGGAACAGTGAAAATACTAGTGAATACTTACTAAGAGAGAATCAATGAATATTCTCTTACAGAGGAAAAGATAATATTCAAATCAAGTGAAGAAACTTGACAAGACTTATGTTTTGCTAAAAATAACCACTCACCTAACGGCTTGTACTATTCCTGTGGCAGAGAATTTGCTCTTAAACAAAATTCTCTTTTGATTTTCAATCCCTCTTAGAACATGAAACATTCTTTTAAAGCAATAGATTATACACATTAACCTTTTAGCCTACATATGATATAGTCTGCTAACAGTGTACTTTAACTATTATTGCCAGAAATTTACCACATAAATTCTCACAGAGCAAAACATTTTAAACTTCAGTTAGAAGTTTAATAAAAACTGGAGTACTGCAACAAAACTCTTTCCTCTCATTCTTTATTTGACAAGCAGCTATTTCAATCTAGCAAATGTAAAATACTGTGATATTTTTTAAGAGATGACTATACTAAGATAGTGTTATTCAGGAAGTTGAGGTTGACATTGACTTCAGACATTTTTCAAAAATGTTAAGATGCTTTTGAAGAACTTCAAGCTTCTCTAATCTGCAACAGATAGCTAGCCTACTAGAATGACTGGTCTGAGATGTGAAACTCATTTTTTCCTTACTGCTATGGACTTAGAAGTCTTGGCTGAATCTGTAAACTCAGACCATGTGACTTGCAGGCTCCAAGGTTTGTCATATACCAGGTTTATTCCAAGCCCTAAAAGTCCCTTGGTTTATTGACCTCAAAGTTCTACACCCCTATCTTCTCATGCTTCTCATGCTTCTCATGAAATGAAGCAGGTAACCATTACTCTTACTTAAAATATCAAGACTGAAAAATCCCCAAAATGACATTCTCTAGTTCCAACAGGAATTAATTCAACAAAGTTCAAAAGACTGCACTGTATTAAGGTCAGATTGGATGATTACAGTTATTGTGGGATTATTTTGGGATCAACATACCTGTAGGAAGACATAGCACAAAAAACTTGTTTTGTCAATTCCCTACAAAATTAAGTATAAAAAGGGTGCACAGAGACCTGTGCTGACCAAAGTGGCAGTTTTACCTGGAATGTTAAGAAGCTAAATTAAACCATTTGAGGATTCATCTCTACTTTGCTGTCTAAGCAATCAGTGGTGACTTTATGGCTGCTGCCTGTAGGTTTAACTGGTCATTTAAAAATTGTTGTGTCTTTATCATATCAAAAACTAGTCATTATAGTTTACTTTGCTTTACTTCCTTAGTAGTCTTCTTTCAGTGATTAAAGAAATGCTAACACTTGGCCTTAGACTTACAGAGTCACATGTGTATTTCCTCTTGCTACAAGCCACTTGTCTTTCTGGACAAGAGCGAGATTTTAACTAATGAAATTGCAGCTTCAATTTTCATCTAAGAGGTGGTTGAAGACAATGGCGCAAGAATAAGCTTAATTTTTAAATGAGAACAGTGACGAGGGAGGAGAAAAAAGGTAACTGCTTTCCTGTTCTAATTTCTGTGGAATTTTTGCACTGCCATTTTTGTAGCTATATATCATTAACCAGCCTTTTATCTCAGGTACTCTAATGTATTTATAGCTCAGTTTTCCAGAAAGTTTATGGACAGATGATTTGGACTGTACTGATAAAACATCCTCATAAAATCCTAGTAAAACATCCTAGTAGAATACCTTAACTTGGAGCTTGCCTTCCTGTATTCGCCCTTTCCATGAAGCTGTAAATTTAAGGCTGTCCACTGAACAGCTCATTACTCTGCAATGGAAACACATATACAGTAAATCTTACAGACGTGTAACAACAGGATATCAAACACAAAACCAAATCCAATGTACTTTCACTGTGTAGCACATCATACTAAGTCTTTGAAGAAAAATACATCTCTAACTGAAAAAATATAACAATCAGCATTTAAACAAGTAACAGCTATTTTACTTCAAGGCAAGAAATAAAAAGAAGATGACTGATGACAGCAATTGACATAACTTTTTGAATCTGTGTCCTGAAAACGAAATAACCATCCTCACACATAAGGAACAATGGCACATTAGTACAAATAGGCACATTATTTTCCCCTCACCTTGCAGTCTCCTGGCGTAATGCATTGAGAAATGTGTCTGGATGAAACAGCTCGGAAAGGTCAAGGGTGTCTGACAACAGTTTCTGTTTCTCTGCTTTTTCTACCCAATTCTAAAAGAGAGAATATTAAAAATAAAAAAGAAAAAACAAAAAAAACCAAAACCAACCAAACAAAAAAAAAGAAAAAAAAAAAAGAGGAAACAAGAAATCCTGAAATTATTACTTGATTTTTCAACATTTTGAGTTAATGTGGGTATGTCAATTATTATGATTAATGAAAAATGTTTGTGTAAACATACTGTAACCTCAAAGCTTAATATTAATTTCAATTATTTCAAACTGGTAAAAAGGAAATGAACACCTTTTTAAAATATAAAGAAAAGCGGCAGTTTATGTGTAACATGACTTACCCATTCTAAATAAACTCATGTTTCATTCTTTTTTCAGTGCAGCTTACTTTGTACAGTGCAAATTATAATTTCAACAATTTTATCATTGTTGAAACCCTATTTCACCTTTACTTACATGGGAGTTTATGTTTTCCATCAAAATGGCTGCCATTACTGTCTTTGCTTTAATAAGTTCAGGAAAATAACTGCATTCCTTTAGGTAGGCTTTAAGATCATTCTTTTGTATAAATGGCATATTATATTGAAGAAACACTTGATTTTCAATCTGCAGTTACAGTTTTTATCAGTACTTGCCAACAGGCTTCTTTAAATATCTCCTACTACTACGTTGATGCTGCCATTTTCAGTATATTAGTTTGAGACGTGACTTCACAGAATTTATTATAAGATAAAAACTGGCCCCTCTTATACTTGGTAATAAATGAGTTTAATAAAGGTGGGGGGAATAACTGTCCTCAATTATCCTCACAGAGCACAGGCCTCAACCTTCTTCCACTCTTTCTTACAGGCAGCTATGAAGCCTGTTAGGAGCAGCAAGCTTGGAATTTCCCACCAATGCAACACCTTATGTGCCAACATGAGAAAAGAGACACACACCGAACCTCACAACCTTTATAAACCATGCATCCTAAGAAATGCAGTCTGAGTTTGATCCTCAAAACATTAACAATCTCAGACTAAAGAATTTGCTATCTTCAGACAAGTTATTTAGATACCTGGGTGGCTATGCAACAGTCCACACTCAAAATCCTGTTCTGAAACTTTTAAAATGTATCTCTTTGGTACAATTTCTTTATATGATATAGCTACAGTCCTGACTATGGCACTGTAGTATGAACCTGAAGTCACTGTATAACCCACACTGTAAGCTCGCTCTTCACAGAAAGATTAAGTCTTCAAGGCCAGGCTGGATGGGGCTCTGAGCAACCTGGTCTAGTGGAAGGTATCCCTGCCCACAGCAGGTACCTTCCAACCCAAACCATTCTGTGATTCTACAAATACTATGGTAAAAACTAATCAGAGAATAAGATTCCACATGCAATCACTAAACAGAGAAATCAAGCCCCACTCCTTTCAAAATACTAGCTCCCAGGAAATTTTAAAATTGCTGTAGTCACTGAATAAAAAATCTTGAAAGTTACACTCTGATCACACAATGCACCTGCCAAGCACCCGTATCTTGTTTAAAAAGTACTTTAGTGTATTGTTTGGACTGCTGACTGATGAATAATTCCACAGAACCATTTTGGAAGTGATAAAATCATCTAAAATGCAAGTACATATCACTCAGTGAGTTCTATTTTATTTTGGCAGTGTGTCACACACATCTCCATAATGTTTGCACCGTGTTCAAGCCTTTAATCAGTTTTTTTTTTATCTGCCACATCCCTGACTATGAGCCCTCAACTCAACTCAAATGATTATGAATCAGTTCAGAGATTTCAGATTTCCATTTCCATTAGGTAAATGTACACAATGACTCTCATCTGCATGATTCTTTTAATGACTTCATATAACAATTTCTTTTATCATACAGCAGTAACTCTGTATTCTGGTTAGGAGAGGTTTTGTAAATTGGTTTGTGTAATAAAAGTAGACATCATTTCAACTTGTAATTAATACAATCATTCTAGTGCTGTCATCAAACAAACTTTCAATGTAACTGCTAAAGAGAAACACTGTCAGGAACACAGATGTTTATATTCCACCCAATTAAAAGACCAGTATGGGTGATATTAATTCTGAAATCATATAATTAAGTAGCACTAGGATGTACACAATAACAAAAACTTTCATTAGATCACAAAAGCAAAAATTTAATGGCTTGTACTGCTCTATATAAAGCTGAATATGTAGCTCATTTGCATCCGTTTAATAAATAATTTTAGATGCAATCAAATGTATTTTACAACACAATTGTAAAAAATATCCTTATGCTTATTTTAGTCCTATAACACCACACGACAGCCTATTAGGGAAATGCTACAGTCTCAAAAGACAACACCACTCTACTGACAGATCATTTGTCACTGGTAGTCCCACTGCCACTGCCATGAGGCTGGAAGAGATTAGGTGTTGATGGGAAGGAAGTTTAAGCTAAGCTGTAGAAAGACTGAAGTGATGTTTCTTGAAAGGGAGAAATCCTGTAAAAGATAACACCCCTCCCCTCATCCCAACTCTGACAGAAACATTTATTAACTGCATTCGCCGAAGTGATGAAAAGTTGTTGGACTTGTTATTCATCTTGGATGGCCATGCAGCATTTCAGTCTGAAGGGCTTTCTTCCATCACCAACTCTTATATAACCATGTAACCATTTATACCAACAATGTGGTCTCCAAGTCCAAACATCCTAACTCAGAAAATACTTTTACTACAAATTAAAAAAAAAAAAAAAATCTATCATCCACTCTTCTTTGCAACTGTTTATTTCATTATTTCATTATTTTAATATTTCCTGAATCTTTCCTATTACAATTATGCCAGAAATTTAACTGTGATAGATTAATTTAGCAAATTATGATTTTAAATATAATATCAAAACTTATCAACGATACCCAAAATGCTTGGAAACCAATTCCTAGCAGGATATTTCAAAACTTCCATTAATGTGCGGTTCTGCTTGCTATAATAAAAACATTTTCTTTTCTTTTCTTTTCCCCTTACAAAAACAAGTCTCTAAGTGTGGTCTCAGGTGGTTCAAATAATATTTTTTCATGCATCTTAACATCCAAGAAACATCTATTCCATTTTCAGAGAGAAGTCTTCCTTATCAACTATAATCCCAAAGCAAACTGAGCACCTCATTGAACAGTGGAAGGAATCAGGAGGCTGCCAGATTTTCACATTATCATTTATACAGCTTTAGAATCACAGAAGTCCTCTAAAATGAATCAAGTACTCTTCCTTCACCAGTTTTAATTCATTCCAAATGTATATTCTTCTACTGCATTTTTCTATTGCTGTGGTCCCCAAAGAGAACTTATACTGAAAAAGAAAATCATATAAATCACTACAGAAGTGATTTCATTTTTGTGCCTAGACGGAAAATTGTATTCAGTGTTGTATGAATATGCATAGCCAGGAACCATGTGGTATAATCCCATTTTTCTATTAGTTTTAGAAGGTTTCCACATTACTAGGGAAAAAAGTGCAGAACTTTGGCTAAGTCTGAGAGCAAATGATAGTGAGTATCACTGCTAGGGGAGTAAGTACTCAGTTAACTGGAGTTTAGACTGAGCAAATGTCAAACAAGCAGTTATGCTACAGTCCTGTTTTCCTCACAGTGCAGCAGCTGTTCTACAGGTGTGCTCCTAAGTGCAGGCATTCAGTGGTAAATGCCAGCAGGAGTGACAGTATTACAGCTCAAAGAAATGAAATAGAGGGATTTTTCCAGGCATTGAGCCCAGAGGGGGTAATGCCTAGGTTCTGAGGAATGACTGGTATACAACAATTCACTCCCTTGTGGTAAGTTTTTTGCATGTGAAATCCTTGAGCCATTATTCTTGAGGTAGTTATCCTTAATTAAATGAACATGTGAATACTGCACTATTTCATGTGTATGATAAGGTGTTTGCTCATACTATCTTTCAAATGGTAAATAACACAGTAATTTTATTTGGAGTTTATGTTTGGTTTAAAATTTTTCTTCTTTCCTTTCCTTTTTCCTTTCCTTTCCTTTTTCCTTTCCTTTCCTTTCCTTTCCTTTCCTTTCCTTTCCTTTCCTTTCCTTTCCTTTCCTTTCCTTTCCTTTCCTTTCCTTTCCTTTCCTCTTCCCCTTCCCCTTTCCTTTCCCGTCCTGTCCTGTTGCAGGGATGCTGAAATCTATATTGTGATGGTGCTGGTGTGACTAAACAAGGGTAAAGAATACTCAATGTATTAGCCACTAGTAATGATGGGATGTATTGCAGTAATTTGTTTTACAGTACCAGCTTGAAGGCTGTGTTACAATAAAGAGGGCCAACAGAGAACTGCTTACTTTGCTATGGCTCGTTTTCCCTGGTAAAACCCCATGAGATACAGATTTTCCATTAAGCCTCTCCCTCACAGTCCTTGCTCCTCTTCTGAAACAATGACCCCTTGAACAGCAGTCACCAGTCTCTCTCCATTCTTTTTCCTCGTTTACTAGTAATTTATTTTTTGTTAACATCCTCTTTTAAGGCTGTCAAAATAGAAAGAAAATCTCTCACCCATGCCTGTGTCACAGAACTCTACTGTATGAGTAACTATTAAGGCTTAACCTAACTCTCAAATAAGTATGGAATGTTAATCAAACATACTAAGCAATCTAATCAGAAATTGTTTAACTCTGTGGGGTCCATACCCCAAAATACCCAAAAGATACCACAATTAAAAGGCAAAGAAGGAAATCTGGTTTTTTCAACATGAAAAAAAGAGATCACAGAACGGCAACAGTGGCTGATGCAACCCCATTCAAACAAAGGAACTACACGAAGTCATGGCCATGTCTGTGACATGGCATCCTGGCACATCACAATGGCTCATGCTAAAGCTGCTTACATTCCATTAAACAGAGCACTCCAGCATGGGATTAAAGCTCAGACTATCAAATAGTTTCTTCAGCAAAGGATAACTTTGTATAGACACAGAATATAATTAAGTTTTTTTAATTGGTGCAGTAAGCTGGTATGGATTGTTGTTTGCTTCTACACTGTAAAGCCAAGGCAGTTAGCATAAAGGTACCTCAAGTGCAGCATATCAGCTCTCTGAAGCTCATAAAACCTTTTATTAAACCTGCAAGTGAATTTTTTTTGTTGTGGCCAATCCCAAAAGAACAGCTCATCATAAAGGCTGTAGGTCTCTTTCAGATACCCTGTCACACTTGAGGGCTAAGAGAACGCTGAAGAACATTAGCATGGCATAAAGCTTCATTCACACCTGTTCTCAGGAAGCAACCCAGGAAAATATACATTAGGGAGCAATGTAAGGAAGAAATATTGGACTTCTGTTAAACAGCACACTATTTTTTTGTTATATTTTTAAATTAATTTTTGTTTTCTTTTTTTTAGCTATAATGGCTTTAGCTTTTAAATTACTTCCATTATAGAAAAAATTATTCATAAAATTAAACATTTTGGCATCCAATCCAATTGCAATTCAGAGTAGTGCCAAATTCAACACCAGTTTAGGTTGCTCAGAGCATTGTCTACTCTAGTTCTGTGTATCTCCAAAGATACCTCTACAAACCATGTATCTCCACAAACCTCTCTGGACAATCTGGGTCATGTTTTTCAACTTTACAGCCAAAAACTAGACAACTGTTTCAGATGTGGCCTCAAAAGTGCAGAAGAAATAACAACTCTCTTTGACCTTTAGCAAGGTTATTAGGAATTTTGCATTTCCATGGTATGTTTGGATACACATATTGGTTTCAGTTTTATTACTCTAGTAATATCTTACTGGTTTTTTTATTTGATGGATTCTTCTGTTGATATATTCAAATCATTACTTTGTACTTTCTCAGTGTGATAATATAATACATGAATACACATGACAGAATAAATCTTTTTCATAGCTTCGTAATCTACATATCTGAAGAATGAACAATATTTGGTTTAGTTCTAAATTATTTACTGCATTTTGCCTGATATACAGGTAATTTCACTTGCTTAATTTATGACATGGTATAATGAAATATTAGAAATAATACTGAAAATGTTAATGATAGAGAACCTATAGGAAAATACACCTTATATATAAGGAAAAGCACACCCAACACTGTGCAACAGTACAAACCTGACAGGAATTTTGAAACTCAAGTTCAGATGTAGAGAACAGATTTCTCATGGGATCATAACTCTCTTAGTTCAGCGTGACTACGTAGAATTATCAATACATATATATCAATATGCTTTTGCACATTCTCCTCCATATAGGAGCACACATTCTAATTTAGCTGCTATTTATAGCACTCAGCTGAACACATTGGGAAACATCATAGAGCAGGAGGGTATTTATCCTTCCTGCCTTAAGCATCACTTACACGCCTTAAATAGGGATCTAAGCTTCCCATCACTCTTAACAACTCTTCTACTTTGACTCAAGGTTGGTTTCTTTTTCTTCAATTATGTACCTTGCTGAACAGTTAGCGATAAAGACCACATCAAAAAGAACTCTACTAAGGAAAAAAATCAAACAACAAAACAAACAAAACCCCAAATCTGAATGCCTTTCTGTTGACTTCAGTTTTAAAACGCAATCACGTCTGTTTACAGAATTGCTGAGTGCACTTGTAACCTGCACCGATTGCTTTGACTGTAAATTCCCAAGAGTAAAACTACTGCACACACAACAGATAAAGAAGGGTTTAGTTAAGAATTATTCATATGACTCTTTTCCTTCACAAACTAAATTTGAGATGACAGCCTTGAAACTTAAAAGGCTCTGAAATTTTAAATATTTTTTAATATATTTGCAAAGGAATACAATACGAAACTATGTTATAATTTCAAATTTGGTAATGTGGCATCTCCTTCAAAGAGAGAAAGATAGGTCAATATGCAGCTACATTTCTGCCTTCCACGAAAGAAATGACAAAAAAGATTGCTAATTAGGGATGGTGCTCGTTTGTGGAATGGAAATGCACTTCTATTTAAAAATGGGCTTATTTTTTTTAATACATATCTGCAAAAGATATTTGAGAAATAGTTACAGCATGTTACCATTGATTTTGACCAATTAAAATCTCAAAACAGGAGATAAAATATTTTGCAAACTGTTACACCAACCCAGTTCCCAGCAAACCATCTAGAGGTTAAAAAAGAGCCACAATCACACCTACTTTTTGGTTACAAAGCTGTCTTATTACTCTAAGTAATTTATTTCTATGTATGCACTTCTAACTATGAAATCAGAATTATAAATAAAACAATAAAGGACTTTGAATAGATTGTTTATTATTAGTAGACAGAATATTTCTGTCAATATAGTGGTGATCAGAAGAGCAAGTTACTCTAAGGGCAAGTCCTGCCCTTAGTGGCCTTTTATGATGGAGTGACTACAGCAGTGGACAAGGGAAGGGCTATTTATCTGGATTTCTGTAAAGCCTTTGACATGGTTCCTCACAACATCCTTCTCTCTAAATTGGAGATAGATGGATTTGATCGGTAGATTGTGAGATGGATAAGAAATTGGTTGGATGGTCACATTCAGAAGGTGGAGATCAATGACTCAGAGTCCCCATGAACATCAGTGACAAGTGGTGTCCCCCAGGGGTCCATACTGGGAGCAGTGTTAATTAGTATCTTCGTTAATGACGGAGATAAAGGGAACAAGTGCACCCTCAGCAAATTTGCTGATGACACCAAGCTGAGTGGTTCTGTTGCCACACCTGAAGGATGGGATGTCATCCAGAGGGACCTGGGCAGGCTTGAGAACTGGGCCCATTGGAATCTCTTGAGGTTTAACAAGGCCCAATTACAAGGTGCTGCACCTGTGTGGGGCATCCCCCAGTATCAACACAGGCTGGGGGATGAGCAGATGGAGAGCAGCCCTACTGAAAAGAACTTGGGGGTGCTGGTGGGTGAGAGGCTGGACATGACCCAGCCATGTGCACTCACAGCCCAGAAAGCCAAAGGTGTCCTGAGCTGCATCCAAAGCAGCGTGGGCAGCAGGGCGAGGGAGGGGATTCTGCCCCTCTGCTCTGCTCTGTTGAGACCCCACCTGCAGTGCTGCATCCAGCTCTGGGGTCCCCTGCACAGGAAGGACATGGACCTGTTGGAGTGAGTCCAGAGGAGGGACACGAGGGTGATTAGAGGGCTGGAGCATCTCTCCTATGAGGAAAGGCTGAGAGAGTTGGGATTGTTCAGCCTGGAAAAGAGAAGGCTTCAGGATGACCTAACTGCAACCTTCTAGTACCTGACTGGAGCCCTACAAGAAAGATGGAAAGAGACTACTTACGAGGGCATGCAGTGACAGGACAAGGGGAATGGCTTCAAACTGGAAGAGGGTAGATTTAGATTAGATATAAGGGAAGAAATTCTTTCCCGTGAAGGTGGATAAGGCATTGGTACAAGTTGCTCAGAGAAGTTGTAGATGCCCCATCCCTGGAAGTGTTCAAGGCCAGGTTAGATGGGGTTCTGAGCAACCTGATCTAGTGGAAGGTGTCCCTGCCTATGCCAGGGGGTTGGAATGAGATGGTCTTTAAGGTCCCTTCCAACCCAAACCTCTCTCTGATTCTAAGTTGTCTAGAAAAAGCAAAGCAGATTGATGGGATGAACCTACAAATTGGTGCATTAGCATGTGCTGCAGCCTCCTCATTTATTAATGGATGGAATTTAAAATTACCAGTCTTTGACAGAATAACATAAGGACTCATTTTCATATGTGAATGATAATAACATCATTTTCTACCACTTGTACTAAAATTAACCTTTTTTGCTTGAGCTTTTGTCAGACAAGACTATCCATTTTACTCTGCTTTCTCTTTTGCAGACAGCTCTGTCCATGATAAAGGAGATACAGTGAAAAACAAGTTATTTGAAACAGACCAATCTACACTTTTAATTTTGACAGATTGAATGCATAAAATTTATTAATATTTTATCATTGCATCTTTTCAGATTTCTTCCTGCATTGTGAAAATGTATCTTGTAGCTTAAAGAGAAAAATCAATGAATGATAATTATTTTATTAGTTTAAATAAAGTATATCAACTACAGCTTTAAATCTTATATATAGTACAGCTTTTTGTAATTTACTAAGTATATAAATACTATCTTGCATCCATAGAAGAAATAAAAAATACTAAATCTATTTTTTTAAATTTAAACCTAGGTTAGGAAAAAAGATAATTTTCTTTAAAATATGGTAATTTCTCAGAGACACGTCTGTAGAGACAATAACCTGCGTTCTTCTTCTTTTATTCAACATTTACAAAAATCTTTTTAGGAGTAATTATCTCCTGCAATAAATATTTTATAATCAAAGAGCTGAACAATTGGTTAGTGGTATGATGAGGGGAAGCGCTCAAACTTCTGCTTACAAGCTAGTATTTCACAATTTCAACAGAATAGCCATTCTCACAAAACATGCTTAGAATTTCAAGTTTAATGAACAGCAGTTGAATTCTGTTGAAACAGATTACCTTTCACAACAGTTAAGCCTGATATTTATTGAAAAGCCCATAATTTGTGAATGCCTCAGTTTAACGGAGCACCTAACCCTCATTGGGAATAAGCGTCAACTGCTCACAATGAAAACCAAAAGAAATGAAGGTAGCAATATTTTCCCTTTTCCAATGCTGCTTTTTAAAAACTGTTTTTCCAGGTTTTTTGTGCAACTACTTCTTGTGCAAAAGGCATAATGTTTTTCCAAAACTTGACATAAGTCTTGCTCATTGGCAATCAAAATTATTTACATGTGAAATGGCATAGTTTGCAGATTTAGTGTTAAAACCCGCTGTATTTTGGAGGAAAACAAACAGTTCACTACAAAAAAAAAAGTGATGTTCAGTTTTGGGCATCACAATTTATGACAGATGTTAAGTTATTAGAGAGTGTCCCAAGGAGGGCTGCAAAGATGGTGAAGAGCCTGGAGGGGAAACTGTAACAGTGCATGAACACAGCTTTCTGTAAGTGACAAGAGTACACAATCTCTTTAAGCAGAAAAACTGTTTCAGCTTCTGCTTTAATTTCTTTGGAAATTAGATCTTATTTCAATGGACAACTCCTATTACCCATCCATGTCCAAAACTTTCATATCACATTCTGTGTGGTCCCTTGTTTGGATGGTGCATCTTTACAAAGCACTACTACTCCATATCAGCCATTACGTCATCAATGCAATCTGAGACAGTGATTAAGAGGGACATGATAAAATAGCTGCTAAGAGCTTCAAATTTGCCCATTAGAGACAAACAAAACATTTTTTTTTTAGTAGTTCTTGCAAATTTCCAATTTTACTAAGCAGTTATCACTTATCACTTAGATAAGGTCTTGAAAGACATATCCTGGCTGATAAATTTGGAACAAAGTGAAATCATGCTGCAACATGATGAGAACTGAGGGAGCCAATTAAGGATCAGTTCCTTAGCAGATAATATTAGGCTGCAGTTATATTTTTGTTTTGGTAGTCATGACAGCTAAAGAGGAGAAGCCAAGAAAAGCAGCATGAAAATGCTAATTCTTCAGAACAAGGTGGAAATTTGAACTAAAATAATGGAATGCGTGGATTTAAAACACATTACTTTTATGAATTTTTGTGCTTTAATATTAGAATGCTAAATCTGGAGTATTCTGTACTCCACAGGTACCAAGGTAACAGCTGCTCAAGCAGAGAGCCATGAGAGGAACAATGACAAGGTGGGGAGCCAGCCAAACTAATCCATCTGAATCAGCCTCTCCTAAAAGACAAACCATTAAGATATTGTCCCTGCTGCAAACTCTGCTAAGGCAATGTGTTAGAAAACACTCTGGAAACTAAGTGTGATTACTTGAATTGGGATAGGCCTTATTATGGAGTGCCCAAGTGGATGAATAGGGGGACTGAGCATGACAATTCTGGATTGGTACAAGATTTATTATCTGAGTTCTTTAGCGTGGTGAAAATTGAGAGGACTTGATTTCCTTGGTTTTCTAAGACTTTCTGGCTATTATCAGTGAATGAAAATTTAGTATCTCTGCCTAGATGCCTGGGGTGTGAAGGAGAAATCCTGTGTTTCCTATTCCCAGAAGGTTTTCTAGTATATTCAGCAGGCAATTTGCAAGAGTTCAAGCCTCATATACCTTGGGTGTCCAATCCACCTTTCTGGGGACCTAATTGTGAAAATAGAGGAATGGAGTTCCAAAACATGAAAAAAGTCATTCTTCCTCAAATAGTAAAAGATCATTAAAACAGTAAAATCTTATACTAGGTGATCAAACTGGTATTGAAGTTAACTATTACTACCTTAGATTTTACTCAGGATAGGAAGAGACAAGAGAACAGCATCTCAGAAGATAAATATAAGCCTCTTGAAAAAACATGAAATTTAACTTCTTTATATACTAGAGTACTTTATAAATAAATGCACATTTTCAACAAAACCTTTCATAAATTATGCAACTAAAAATTTTCAGTATTCATAAACATTTCCTTGATTAGAACCCTGAAACTGGTGCTTATGATTCTGAGGTCAGAATGTACCCTGCAAGACTTTTAGCAGCTCTCTGACCAAACAGTCATCCTAAGGAAGAATGTTCTTGGAAATGACTTAAAACCAGCTGAGTCCAAAAGAAATAAATAGAAGGTCTTTTCGGAATAAGAAAGGTTTGGGATTTTTTTGAAAAGGTGAAATTAAGCTCTTTATTTAGTTCTTGTGGAAACAAAAATAATTTCCAATTTGTTGATCTGAAACATTTTTTCAAAGTTGCTATTCAGATAACATTTGCCTGGGCTGCTCTTTTGTCTTCTAACAGCTGCAGTTTCGAGTCTCCTCTCTCCCTTTCTCTCCTGCTGGTATCCATAGCCATGAGAAGACACTTACCTAGAGACTAGGATGCACTTAATACCCTTATATGCTGATGTGTATTATTGCTGAGCTATGATCATGAACCACAGGAGAGGGAAACCACAGAAAACATTAAGGGTGCCATCATGAGGAAGCTGACAGTATGAGGACCAAGGATTAAAACTTATACAATGATCAATGATAATTCATCCAATTCATATTTTAATGTCAGCAGCAAATATATCACTGTGGACAGACAAGCTGAAACACAATATTATAAAGTTCAGTGTCAGCACTGCTAATTTAAAGTATTCAGACCTCCATCTTAATGTTCAACACAACTTTTGTTTCCATTTAAAGCAAAAGCTACCATCCAAATATCACCATAACTAATAGTACACAGCAATACATGCCTCTACTGCATTTTGCATATTCAAATTTCTTCACACTTTCAATAGGAAGGTTTGTTATTCTTTATTATTTTGCTTTTTACTGAGTGAATTCAGACCTGTAAAATACAACACCTGTTGTTTTTCTGCCTGTTGCTGTGTAATGCTCTCAGAACATCTTTACACTTCTATAAATTCTGCTATAAATATTTTACCATCTGGCCTATATTTTTTGTTCCTCCCCATCCCCATTAAATCTCTGTTGCAGTTACTTTTATTATTTTCTGCACTGGCAGCAAACCTCTTGACAAAGAAGCCTTTAACTAATAACCTAGGTAGAGACTTACTGCATCCTTAGTAAATGTAATCCTTCACTACAACTTTGATCTTTCAGTGTCTCCTATTTCCTCTTTAAAAATGCCTAAATCAAACCTGTCGCAAACAGTAAAGTATAAGTCAACATCTAACAGTCAATGAAACAGAGGCAGATAAAAGTAACTATAAAAAAAAGTTTATAAAGTTGGTCATATAAAACTAAACTAATCCAAAATATGGCATTTATTGAAATATAAATCTGAAGATAATTTTCAGGGTTATGAGATATCTTTATTGAAGCCTTTATTGAATTTCTGAATACTAAACCTAGAATTAACTAATGATTAATTACACTTATAAAATCAATAATGAAAAGTCACAAAAAAGAAAAGTTAATTAAAAAATGATCAAGACTAATCAGAAAGGTGTAGTGGGCACAATCATGATTTGGAATCACATTTACAGAAAAAGATGATTCAACTGAAATGCATAATTAGAAATAATCAACATTTTTCTAATAATATACACCAAAAAATACAGAAATTGTATTTCAGATGTGATTCGACTAGAAGCTTGAGAGGCAAAGCAGACTGATACTGTATTATTAAGAATTGCTCCAAATACAACTATATTACATATTTGACATTAAAGAAATAAAATGGGACAACCAGCGACTGTTACCACTGACAAAAAATTTAACATAATTTACTGCTTATGGACACAGCTGAGTATCTACTGTAAAGCTATGCCTTAATAATCTTTCTCTCTCTTACAATAAATAACTGTTAAAAATTGTAAATGATTCCTTCATAATAACTTTCATAAAAATGACTAATCCAAATGTACCATTTTGTCAGCAGTTTGAGCAATGAGAAAGGAAGATTACTATCATGGTAATGCAGCAGATAAAAAGCAGCACATTTGTCAATAGCTGACTGGAGTATTATATGGAAATAAAAACTTTTGGAATATGTGTGGTTGAACATCATCTATTACTATTAACACTAATTTCGTCCTGTTACCTCTGCATTATCACTTTGTATGGGAGGTGCACCACACACTGAAGCTTGAACTCTAATCTCAGACTCCCATTAAAAATAAATCATATAAGTAAGGAAAATTCCATGCAGTTTGGTCACAACCAAATGAAAGTAGAAGTTGCAAACAGTAAAGTACTCTTGAAGCTTGCTGACTCACTACAAACGATGCTTTTTTAATACTAAAGGCTGTAATAGTTAGCAAAAAGACAAATGGGACTAAGTTCAACTCTACTTGTATGACCAAATAACATTTGAACATGCATTAACACTTGTTGCTATACATATTTAAATTTTTCCTTGTTTATAGTTTAAGCCTTTTTTGAAGGAAAGGATAAAGAAAAAATAAGCATTAGCCAAAAGAAATTGTTTGCATAACAAGAATCTTATCAATACTTTGGAAACATTTATTTGACAGTTTCTTCAGAAAAAGTAATACCTAGAAGTCACATGACCCTCAAATCTCTCTTCTGAATCTGACAGTCAACATTAATATTGATGGAAAACTTCGTATCCCTTTGGACAAAATGTGTTAATCAAGATCAAAGCCAACAGCTTTCTATTTATTGCCTGGAGGCAACAAAGATCTGTCCTTCCTAAAGCAGTCTTCCTCTCTTGAAGGTTCACACAGTTTCCTCTCTATGTATCCAACACAGGTAAGGAATCTGTTTCCTTAAATACTAATTCATTTAGATAAATGACTTTCATCTGTATATTATCTTAAATACACCACTTCTGTCAATCAAAGTATATATAGATTTACCTAAACTAAAGTTTACCCTCTTCACTATCAGTCTGTGGACAGATAGAGCTGTTGCCAAACTGTGCACCTTCTCTTATAGCCCCTTCTAAACCTGGAGAATGCAGATGTTTTCATTATTTTCTTCAAAGACTAGTCATCTATGAATTTCTACCTTACCTTTATTAGAAATGCTTCACTTACATCTTGATAGACATCGCTCTACGATATTAAAGAGTGTGTCTTGACTTAGATGCAAAATTTCATCTGAGTAAAAAAAGTTTTTTTTCCCCCACAGTTCACCATAGAGACTAATGACTAAAAGCTAAGATGTAAACCTATTGTGAAGTAACTAACAATAATGTGTATTATCACATTACTCCTCGATCTTCATATTTTTACAAGCCTTTTCACACATCTAAAACTCTTTGTGACCTGTGTTTGTAAAGGTCTGCTGTAGTGGAATTTACATAATATACTGTGTCACTGAACACCAGCACGCTGAGGTAAATGACTCTTTAAAATTACCTGTATAGCAAGTGCTCGAGCTACAAGACTTCTAAGATATTGCAAAGGATCTTCTGGACCTTCCCACTTGCTTTGCCATGTGACAGGACACTGAAATAAAATATATATTTACTGAAAGTATCCATTTCAAATCCATTGTCGTTACATTTTAAGCCAGCAACTTGAATGAAAATAAAAAATCTGGAGATCAAATATATCTATAAAGAAAAAGGACAATACTAGTAATACAATGATCAAGAACATACAACCACAAAGAGAAAGGTCATATTCCTGCTAATTCTTTGTGTGGCCCAGACACAGTGCTGATGCAGAACTTGCAAGAACATCTGCTATTCAATAAGGAAACATCAGTTGGTTCTACAAACACTTCCAAAAGGCCTAAGAGCATTATTTCTTGGAATGTCACAATGTTATCTTTCAACTGCAGCCACAGTTTCCTACTCCTTTGCTGTAGCCTCCTCAGACTTGAACACGCAGTTGTGTGGCTCTGTGGTGAAGACAACCTGGTACAATTCCTCTGCATTATTTTCTCATCACCTTACAGTTTTTGCAGAGCAACACCTGAGAAAAAAAATCCTGCAGGACTTCCCCACACAAATTTTTTCATTGACTTCAAAAAGAAAGGTTTAAAAGGGCATCTGTTACATTTCCTCCTTATAAAATAAGGATAGGAACATTAATTTTACCTACTCCGCAGGAATCTAGAGCACAGTGAAAGTGACTGCAAGATTCTCCTACTTATGAGAAAGAGAACTGATGTAAAACAGTACCTATGGAATATTGCACACTACTGAAGATGCTGAGGAGAATAAACAGTTTATACTGTTTAATATTTACAGCTGCATTTTCCAGGAAGTTCCCATTCTAATAGCATATGTACTGAACACGTATTCAACATGTGATCACAGAAATTTGTAAAAAAAGGTATCTTTCAAAGTAAATACTCTATGTTTACCTTTTATAGACAAAAACCAGAATTTAACTAGATTCAAGGATACTAATTAAAAATGAATTTAATAAACTAGAACACAAACAAGACAATTAATAAAGCAGAGTTAACTGCATGGTAGGGGGGTTTCCTAATTATGATTTTTTGAAACTTATTTTTTATTTGAAACCTTGCATTTTTGCAGTCTCTTCTACTAGATAAGCATTTACAGACAGCTTATAAATATATCACTTAAAAGGCATTTACCTAATGTTGATAATATATCACTCTAAATTACTTTAAACCTAAAGAAATAGCTTAGCTAATTGTTATTATGTAAGTGTATCTCAGATGTACTTATGCTGATTTTGGCTGGGGTGGAGTTAATTTTCTTCACAGTGGCTAGTATGGGGCTAACATACCAATTTTACACAAATACAGCACATTGCTGAAACCTTTATAAATATACATTTATTGAATTTCACATTTCTATCAGTAATCCATCCGTTTCTTCAGGTGCTATAATCTTAAAAGAACTACAATCTTAGTGGATTTAAAATATAGGTTTTGAAAAATAGTCCTTTGCTACATAACACATGAAAACACTTAAGAAGAGTATATAGAAAATACATGAAGCAGATCACTTTTTTGATGATAAATATAGTGAGGCTTAGCTGCCATGCCAAGAACGTGGCATTAGCCTCTCTGGAAGGCTGCTGAAAAAAATGCTATATGGCCACAATCCAATGCAGTGATCCATGTCAAGGAAAGTGGGTAAGTAAGCAGATGAAATGACAGAAGCACTGGTCAATACATCAGGAAGCACTGAACTGATGCTTGTGAGAGGTTAAAATGCATAGAATTCTCAGAAACTTTTTGCGGCAGCGATCAGCTTCACAGCTCCTGCCGGTTCCAATTTAAGCATGCAGCTTAAGCACACAACTAGCCATGCTCTCTTGCTCAGTAACAAGAAATATAACTCTAAGAACTAAAGAATGGCCACTACATGTACTGTTTCCATTCACTATGACTTGTACTTAGTACCAGTTTCTACCACACAGTCAGAACGTGTTTTAAAAGACAATGAGACTGCTAACACGAAAACGTTAATTTATTCTAATTGTACAGCAATTTTGCTAGCAAATGCTGTCTTGTGAATCTAAAAAGACAACAAATTTAATTATTGTTTTGATTATAATTTGATAGATCAATAAATGCATAACAATCTTTTTAACAGTACTTGTTCTTCACATGAAGATAAACAGGATGTTAACAGGAATTATCGTTCATTGCAGAAGCAATCTCAATATCTATGCATTAGCATCGACAGAATTTATCAGTTGCTGGAGGTGAAACAAAACCAGAGTTTTATGTCACATCAATGTTCGACTATCTTTGTAATCCAATTATCTAGCTATTAATGACAGAGCACATAAACTTGCTGTCACTAATTGTACCAGTTTATAAGCATGGCCAGTTTGGTGCCAAAAAACATGGAGAAAGCACATGTACAAATTTTGACTGCTTTTCTTGTAAAGCAAGAACACAGGGTGAGATGATAGGTTGGTATGCTAGATGCAGCTTGTCTGGTATGGTATGGCAATACTTCATAATGAATAAATGCAAAGAGAATTGTTATTATAACTTAAATTTTAAGAAAATGTGAAAACTAAGTAAAGGGACAGATTTACATGTTCTACTGGCTAATATATTTGACTTATCTAGCATAACTTGGTATTTAAAATTGAAATAGTATTCCACAACTTCTAACCTTACTGGATTTGTCTTTAAGAGAAAACTTGATAAGAGAGTAATATATTCAGAAGCTTCTGCAAATACTTCTGAAAAATTTTCCAGAAAAAAAATATAAGATTTTGCTTTAGAGTTTCTATCTTTAAAAGAATTCCATTTCAGAGTCTTTATCAACAAAAAACCTTAGAACAAATGGTAACATGAAAATGTGTGTCAGAATTATTGCAGTTTCCTTGGTTTTTTTCAATGCTATTACAATGAGTATTTATTATAAAATGACTTACCTTCTGGTTTAACAGAGCACTTGCTAGTCTTTGTACTTCAGAACTCAGGAGTGAGGTACCTCTGATGACTTTACTTAAAGAAGCAAGTGACTGGTGGACACTCTGCACAAGGCGAATGGCATTGAATTGTTCCAGAGTAATGAATGATAAGACTGGAGATCCTTGCTGTTCTGCAGGAGGAGACACCTTCTGATGGATCAGGTTAGAATTCTAAGAAAGAACATGTGATATCCAGTTAATAAAGTCAGGGAAACTCTGATGTTGTACAACATATTATTTGTTTAATTCGTAATACTTCATATGACCTCGTTAGCTTTGAAGTAGTGGCTGTATCATCCCTTTTCTGACACTGGATTAAAAGTATAGTGATACTTTCAGTACTGTCTGTGACATGTTCAATAAAGGCACCACTCTTTTGAGACAAGTCTGTCTACCCAGTTACTTCAAAAGTAATTGAATTGCTGAAAAATCTTCACTTAGCTGAATCACTGCTTTTAGTATTTGTGTTAATGTGCCAATATAAAAAACAGCGCTGTACTCAGCACAACAAGATTTTACAGGGTACTGTAAACTATGCTACCAGTTCTTGCTTCGTGAGACTGGTTCAACACGGAATTCAATTAAATAGAATAAATACAAAATAAATATAATTTTATGCATAAATCTTGAGTAACTCAGACTCTGAGAGATAACTGCTGCTCTCACATCGCCATTTTTATTACTTCCTTCCCTTCCATTAAAGCCACTGAAAATCCAAATTTATTCAATAATTTCAAGACATGGTGTAATTTTGCAAATCTTAAATCATATGCAGCTTATTACATAAATATATTTTAGCATGTGTTTGGAAACTGCCAACCTGACATGTGACAAGATACTGCAATGAATTCCAGTTAAAGAATTAGAAACTTTATTGGAAAGTTCTATGAGGCACAAATGCAAAAAGTAAATCCTAGCCTATGGGAAAAAAATGTTTTTCTATTTCAATTTCTAGTAATTTAGTAAAGATAAAATCAGATTTTACTTTCTCTGAAATATGTCATCTTAAAATAACAAGTAGTTTTGATTATTTTTCAGGTTAAATAAATTTCTGAATTGTCACATGGCATCTTGCTTTCTAGAACACACAGGATATTTATCTCTATAATCTTTCCCAGGCACTACACGTTTGTCAGAACTTTTACATTTTTAATTTCAGGCCCATACTGCACTCAGCTACCAAGCGAAAATATGAGAGAATAAGCAATACTTTGGCTCATGACTGACCAACAGAAAAATGAAGAATAAAGTCTTCAAACATTGTTAAAAAAGTATACAATGAAGTTACCGATCAAAGTGTAAGAAGCATACAGTATTTACAATTGTTATGCTTTGCATTTTTTGCTTGCATTCATTCAAAAATCACAGTACCAGTTTCACTTTCTTTTTTCTGGGACCATAATCTGCTGAGTATATGTAAATTGTAATATAAAACTACCATAAACTAACATAAACTAGTTGATAATTTCTTATTGAGGTATTTAATTGCATAAAATAAAGAAAAGCCCAAGACACTGCACCTTGGAGGCTTTGCTCAATCTTTGACACTCTTAAATTCACAAAAGCTTATTGAAAGTGAAGTCCTCTAAGTTCCTCAATACTGTCCTTTACATAACAGTCTTCTATGAATTGCATATTCATTTCATCACTCTTTCTAATGCTTTCCCCTGAGAATTTGTTGAAACAACCCATCTGTCATTTCCATAGGAAAATTAAACATGAATACCAATATCAGCTTATACATTTAATGTCCTATTACATTCCCTTAAAATCCATTATGTATGTAACTCACATTAGCTTTTAAAATATGTGTATGCTCATGGCCTGCTTGGGAATTAAGACAAAGAACTGCTAAAGTACTGAGTGCTTTTCCTATTCATAAGAAACTGAAGACAGATTCTAATCTTTAGTATTAAATACTGTATTATGCTACCAATATTAATCAGGTGTATTTTGAGACTTTGATCATTTTCCCTCTTTCATTTCTGTATGTGTTGCTATCTTAGTACAGTATAAGACTTCATATAGTCTTACCTAAACTGTCCCAGAACTTGA
This sequence comes from Eulacestoma nigropectus, assembly GCA_013397775.1. NCBI lineage: Eukaryota > Metazoa > Chordata > Aves > Passeriformes > Eulacestoma > Eulacestoma nigropectus. The sequence goes on along the minus strand of VZTE01005490.1, from coordinate 93,123 downwards.
CTTTGCTACCTTCTTAAACTCAAGCTTTTGCAAACTCCAGTATGTTCTGAATCTGCCTCCTCAGAAATGTAACAAATATAATGACAATAAATTCATATACCTCTACTAGTTCTGCATTTGATTCAAAACTCTATTTTGGCTGTGGTGATGGGTTTTAGAAATCGCCATTGCCCTTTTGATGTACCTATTTTGCCTCCTCCTTTGAGTCTCTCTGCCTATTCTTTCAGATATTAGCCTCTCACTGTATTTTACATGCTTTTCATTGTTGAAAATACAATAAAGAATGACCCTATATTTCTGTTTCACTAATTTTCCTTCATGGAAAAAACCCTGGGTTTTTTTTAAAGCTGAGGTAGATAATGAGGTACCAGGCACATGGTGTGATTCTTGGGGCTGTTCTGTACAGCGCCAGGAGTTGGACTTCAATGATCCTTGTGGTTCCATAACAATTCAGGATATTCTGTGATTCTATGATTCTACAATGACAATTTTCTTGCAGCATTATGCAACTTTATGAAAATAATGAGTTACAATTTACAAACATAAAAAAAGACACAGAACACAAGATAATTTACGATCATACATTCAGCTAACAATTTTGAAGGAGTTGCTGCTGAAATTATGGGTGGACTTTCTAACTTTCATGGAGCTGATAAAGGTTTTTTCTGAAACAAGGCAGAAAATGGAACCACCTTACAACGAAAATATAGCAGTGATTCCTCTCTCTCTCTCTCTCTCTCTCTCCGCTCATGAGAGAGATCCATTTGGAACATGATGAAACACTTATGCACTCTCACTGTGTCCTCATACTTTTTTGGTTCTCTGACAACTATTACATGATGGGCAATGCTTGAGTTCCACAGGACAGTGACTTCCAGGTGATTGAGTTATGTGACAATGAATGCTTATACAGGTGCTCAGCCACACTCTGTCAGGGCAGAAGGCTGTGTGGGAAGAGAATGGACACCAGGACAGAGACTGGTTGAATTAACTCTGATTAACTCAAGGGCCCAGCCCTTGCAAACACCCTTCCATATTAAGGAAGGGTTTTTAAAATTTGTGTGACATTTGACAACTTATTCAGTGAAGACTTTATTTTATAGCGCAACAAGTCTTTCCTTCAAACTAATACTGAGCATATGAGTATGTGGTTTTTTCTAACTAAATGGCAAGTTCATGAGAGTTTAATTAATTTGATGAGTGTTAAGCTGTTATCGAATCATGCCACAAAACACTGTAAAAGCAGTTTCAGGACAGTATTCATTACAAGGGTGTTTTCAAATGGCAAGAATTAAAATGTATGTTTTCAAATGAGGCTAAAATATGTGAAAATGTAATGAGATTCTGTATTAATTCAGAACGGCTAAATAAAAAGAGAAGTTTGCTTGTGTAATTTCAACACAGGTGCACACTGATTTGAAGCACATTTAAGTATCTATTTCATTTAAAGTAAAATTCAATTAAAAATGTCAGAGTCTAGATTCTGGTTGGACTAATGAACACTGGATGAAGGAGAGGCAGCTGCCATGATTCTATTGTTATAGATAGATAGATAAAGAATAATGAACTTCCCAGCTCAACAATTTCAGGATATCTGAATAATTTGTAGTAACATTTAACGGGGTTTTGCAACATGCATGGTCTGAGATGATTTTTTTTTTTTTTCTGAAAAACTTCCAGAGATATTTCTGAAAAAGTAACAACATATAAGTCCCCACTACCATATTAATGTATAAGAATTATTTCCCATTTCAAAATGTCTAAAATGCAAAAAGCTAAACTTTCCAAAGGATATCTGCCATTTTTGCTGTTCGGCCACAAAGAACGTGATAGGCTCTGAAAACCGAACAAAAATGACTTCTACTGACAGAACCACAAAACAGCCGAGGTTGGAAGGAACTTCTGGATATTGTCAGGTGCTCAAAGCTACAGCAGGTTGCCCAGACCTGTATCCAATCTTCATCCAAGATCCTTTGGAGTTTCATACGCTCCACACTACCCCTGGCAGTTGACCAGAGTCTACGTAGAAAAGCTCCAAGGGGTCATAGTCTGAGGGCTAGACAAGATTTGGCACTCATTCCACAACATCCCACAGCTGAGCCCCTGCAAGGCAGCAAAACTCCCTAAACAACAGATGAGGTCAGAAAATGGGAGCATCCTTCTCCCACCTGCAGGGAATTGCTCACTATTTTTCCTTACCACTTCTTCCTGGTCCTTCTGTGTGGATCAGATTTAGTTGGCTTGGGAGTTTCATTAAGAGTGCAGAGACAAAAACACGTCCACACTAAGAGTTTATGATCAATCATTGAGGTGTAAATTCTACAGGACATACCAATTTTGTTGAATTTCAGAATTATCAGTACATAGATGTACAACAACTATTTTCAAGGCATTTGTAAGATAATCCTTTTTTAATTAATCCTTGACTTACATACTCAACATCGGAATAAAACTGTTTAAAATGTACTTAATCTTTGTCTACATATTAACAAACTTCTGAGTGTCTTTTTGCCTCTGGAATAAATTTTTTTTTTACAGACTTCAGGAATACTTTTTAATTTTACTTCTTCATATCTAAGAAACCATTTTAGTTTGATATTCTCTGCCCATTCATGCATAAATAAAGTAATTTTTGATTGTTAACTTAAACAGCAATTCAACAATCTTCTTCATTCCAATTTCCAGGTCTTTAAAAATTCTGCAAACAAAGATGATGCCTTCATTGAGCTATCAATCTAGAACAAGAATGTAGAACTGTATGCAATGTCTGTGAATTATTAAAGATGCCTGGACTTTTGCAAAGCTTAAAGCAATTACTGGTTGAACAGACTATGAAAACTAATTTTGATAAAGAATATTATTATTTATATTTTCTGAAACACTCAAGAAAGTGTCCCCCACACAAAAAAAAAACCCTGTAACATATCAGAAGCCATCCTGTTCTAAAGGATGTATTCAAAAGATTAATTTCATTATCTGCTAATAGCACAAAAACTTTGGAAAATGAAAGAAACTTCAAGATAATACAGAATCATTGAATGGTTTGGGTTGAAAGGGATCTTAAAAGATCATCTATTTCCAATCCTTCTGGATAGGCAGGGACACCTTCCATAGACCAGGCAGCTCAAAGCCCCATTTAACCTGGTTTTGAATATTTCAGAGATGGAGTATCCACTAGTTCTCCGGGAAGCCTGTGCCAGAGTCTCACCACCCTCTCATGGAAGAATTTCCTAATATCTAATCTAGACCTACCTGCTTTCAGTTTGAAGCCATTCATTCCCCTTTTTTCTGTCCCTACACGCCCTTGTAACACATCCCTCTCCAGCTCTCCTACTGGAAGGCCACAATAGGGTCTCCCCAATGCCTTCTCTTCTCCCAACGAAAAACTCTTTCAGGCTGTTTTCACAGGAGAGGAGCTTTGCAAACAATATACAAAATTTTTGTACCCAGTGATTCTGTAAAAAATAAATTGCTCTAGCTAGGAATAGGTCATGCTAACCAGGTCTTATGCTTACTATGCAAAGCTGCAGCTCTGGCCTTCTAGACGTGTTATCAGCTTATTAGGAGAGCTTGCTGTGTGAAGTGGAATTCAGTCTCCTGTTACAATGTGAAGCTGGGGATAGCATGGGATAATAGCAAAGGTCTTCAAAGTACAAGCACAGTTTGAAAAGAGAGGCCTCAGAACTATGAACAACAACCTGATGGTCATGTAATGGCCATTGAGAAAGGGCACAATTAAGAACTGGCAAGGCTACTTGTGCTCTTAGACACAAGACAATGCAATTATGCACCAAAAAAAACCAGCCAAGTGACACAATAAAGGTACCTGCTACAGCCTGAAAAATAACCCCACCTAAATGTCACCCAGCCTGTAGATCAGGAACTGAGGGAAAGGGCTAAAAAATCATATGAAAGGAGATCTCAGATTTGAGGGCAATGGTAGGGGTGAAAGAAGAGGCCTGGATCAGGTCCAGCTTTCCTTGTCAAAGAGCTCTCAGGTAATCTTGATTACCTCCATGTAGGTAACTAAGATTATCAAGAGCCTCAGCCACCAGTACCAGCTATGTGGCTTCAGCTTCATGGTCCTGCATACTCACAGCTCATTTATGACCCAAGTTTTAAAGAATATGTACTTTGAATTTGCAGTGTTAATGACTAACAATTATAAGAACTAGCCATTAGCAACGTGTGCTGTTAATGAGTATTAATGTAGTGCAGATTTGTTTTACTGTTTAAAACTGGCCTAATTTACCCATCTTCCAAACCCTAAAATCAAAATCTATATTTTTCTGATATTTGTGCATGTATATGTAATAGTTTCATCTGAGCTCTTTCAAAGAAGATTGACAGGTATGTTTAACTCTAGTCAGTAAGAGGTAATGGAAGGTGTCACACCGAAATATACTTTTTATTACAAGATCACAGACCTGGTAAACAGAAGTCCATGTTCAGAGACCACAGATTTCAACATTAAGTTATTTAGTATTGGAAGACTATTTTGACACACAAGCATGATGTATCACACACTTAGCATGGATTAGATGAGAATTTAATGAGATATTTCAAAATGTAATGGCAAATTCTAATGTGTACCTCATGTCACTTCTTTGTATGTGATATTTGAGTAAGGGAAAGGTTTTTTCCATTACAGTGCTGCTGTGTACAAGACATAGTTTTAGGCCACAACACATCTAATCTATTACTTGATCACTGAGGAGATAAAATAATGGCCAAATGTCTAGGTGAGCACCTAGCATGAGGTGGGAGAGATCTTCCCCAAGTATGTGTAGTGTCTTCATTCACACACATCACAGCTAAATGGGCGCCTGCAATAAGAATTGAATGGTTGGAAACCAAGCTTTAAAACATAAGTTAAAAAACACCACCAAACTGAACCAAGCTAGACCAACAAAGGAACATAAAGGGAGTGATACTGGATAGTAAAGAAGGGATTTTAATGAACCTCAGTTTAAAGCTAATACCATATTTCAACAGTATAAAGCAAAAACTTCATTATATTTAAAATCATTAAACATTGCCTTGTAAATATTAGATAAATGAAGAGACTAAATTAATATCTCAAGTACATTAGTATTTTTCTTGGAAATACATAAAGGATGTTAGTGTCATGTTTTGAGTGTGGTCTCACCTCCATATGGAGAAAAAAAGTACAGCCTGTTATACCGCATACAGACTTCATAGCTAATTATGCACCTAACATTGTACTTCTCACTTCAAATGCATTTAATTTACTTTTCCTCTTCTTATGGTTCAATACTCAAGATAATTCCTTAGACTATATTTTAATGTAGTTACCAGGAAAAAAAGTTGTCCTTTCAAATTAGGTACATTCCTACCTGATTAAGTTTCTTCCATAGGTTGAGAACAGGAGAAAGTTCTGTAGACCATATTTCTCTGTCAAATTTGCAGCCAGCAGGTACTGACCTACTCAGGATCCGAAGCTGTGAAATTACCTGAGTGATGAGAATACAAATGCATTCTTGAAGAAGGATAAACAAACTTCTTTTAGTACAAAAATGTGATACACTGGCAAATACTCTTCAATTTATCTATGAACTATCCTTTCCTGCATACTTAATTACTGATCATGATCTGATCAAAACACAAACAATATCCATATTCAAGTACAAAACATACTTGGACCTCATTCATATTAAGCCACAAAAAACCCCCCTACATATTTTTCTTATCACAGTAATTGTCTTTGTTCAAGTATAATTTAAAAATTAATGAGGTGCATAATAAATCAAAAAGCCTCTTTTCCACAAAATTTAGAGACAGAACTCGAGCTCTGCCTTTAACTAGGCTCCATCTGTAATTAAAAATTTAAGGGAAACAAACCCCAAAATATGTTACTAGACACGTACAGTAACTATCAGGCATCAAAACTCAGGACAATTATAGGAAATTCATTCTGATCTGACTAAGATCTCTTATTTACACATTAATGCTACCTCAGACTATTTAAATGCATACTTATTAAAAAAGAAAGCAAGAAATATAAAGAATAACTGCAAACCTTCCAGAAAGAAGGGGAGATTTTAGTTCATTAGGTCCAACTGCCTTTTATTGTTAGCAGCCCTGGTAAGTTCAAAAATCAACTGATAAAATATATACATACATTTGGAAGAAAGGACACTGAAATTAAAATTCTTCAGTGATATTGAGTCTGTTCCTTAAACTGTATATAAACTCCCCCAGGATTTTTGAGGCATTTCAGCTAAATTTTAGCTATTTTTCACAGTGTATTTTTTGCAAGGCATGTTAGAGAACAATTTATTAATTCTCTCCTCTTTCACTTGACAATAAAGAATTAAGCTTGATAGCAAAAAACGTATTAATCATTCAGAAAGACTGGACTGTTTAATTGTAACAGACTGAGGGAGAAATTCAAGTTGTTTCTGCTGGAATGTGACTTATTTTCTAGTCTTGAAAGATGTGCAGTGATGAAGTGCTTTCTTTTGTTTTTCGTTTTCTTTCACTGAAGCAAACAGCACCTTCTTATTTATCAGCTTTGATAGGGACTATGAAGCACTACAAGATGATAGTACACCAAACCATCATTTTAGCTTCTATAACAAGCACTGATCATGAGACTGTGGTTTAAAATCTTGAGAGAAGATTATAAGGCCAGTACTAGAATCACAGTCTCGGAACTCAGGAGAGAAGACTTCAGCTTACCCAGGGATCCTTTTAGCAGGAAACAGTTGGCAACTGTTTTGGAGGGCAAAGAGGGGCCAAGAGAGCTGCTTAATCCTCAAGAAAAAGAATTCTCAAAGCACAAAACCAGTTCTTTCTGATGCAGAGGAAACAAGCATGATAAGCAAATCAAAAAACAATCATGGCAGAAGATCATCATGGATGTAAAGGAAGCTAGTGACCTCTAATCACAGAATATGCTGGGTTGGAAGAAACCCACAGGGATCATTGAAGTCCAACTCCTGGCCCTGCACAGCACCATCCTGAGATGGATGTGCCTGAGAGCGCTGTCCAATCATTTCCTCAACTCTGCCAGGCTGGTGCTGTGACCACTTTCCTGAGGAGGCTGTTCAGTGCCCCACCACCCTCTAGGTGAAGAACCTTTTTTTAATATCCAACCTAAACCTCCCCTGCTTCAGGCCATTCCCTCAGGTCCTGTCACTGGTCACCAGACAGAAGAGAGCAGTGCCTGCCCCTCTGTTTCCCCTCATGAGGAAGCTGAAGACTGCAGAGAGGTCTCCCACAGAAGATGGGCACAAGGATGGACTACCCAGCAGGGTATAAAGACATTGCTCATTTGTGTTAGGAGTGAGGGAGGAAAGCCGAATCGCATCTGGGTTTGAAAACAGCAGTATATGCAAAGGCCTAAAAGGGCTTCTGGAAATTATCCTGGTAGCTAAAAGAAAAGAAAATACAAGCCACTGCTCTTTATAGCTTCTGTTATGTAAAATAACATTTCATCCTCTCATTCTCATAACTTAATTTTAAACTTTCATAATCCTTTTTGTGCCCCAGCTATTGTGTATCTCAAAAAAGATTCTTGTTTAATTTAGCGAAAAATTAATTTCTCTGATGAATGTTTTGGTCATAGTATCTTTATCATTCCTGCTATTCTTCCTCATTTTCACTCTACACATATGCAAATGTTCTGACAGGCAATACAGATAATAAACACATATTTGTGCCTTCCAGAAATCATTCTTTTAGCTATAGTTTTGTATCTTTTAATTTGTTTTTGGATAGTTGCCTGCCATCATTTGCTAAGCAATAAAACATTTATATCAAATACACTTTAACTGGTAATTCACTATGTAGTACTTCATATAAACTTGTATATAGTGCATACTATAAAGCTGAAAAATGTTTATATGATTGCTTTGTGAATATGGGGGATTGAAAATATTAACTCTGGTATTCATTTTTAAAGCAACTTTCAAGGTATAAACATGTATCTCCATATAGCTGAAATGATTTTGAGAAGTAGTGACTGCAAGAGCAAGTAATTAAAGTATTTTTCTCTATATATAACTCTGCTATATGGGGTTAGCTGTCTGTTTCTAATTATCTAATTATAAAATGTGTCCATACAGTTTAAATAGGAAATACACTATCTATCCTTTATTTCTGTTTTTTTTTTCTACACTGTGCCTGTATGTGTTTCTGTTTTGTATATTCATCAAAGTAGTTCAAAAATATTGGGTTATCATTATCAAAAGTTAAAAACTTAAATTAAAAGTACTGAATCAAAAGAAATCAAGTTTTAACTCTCAGTGTTCTAGAGTACTGTAACATACAATGATCTTCATCAAACGTTCATGGAAAAAATCTTTAACTCTTTATGGTTCATCCCATTTCTTCTCTCAGGTATAACAGGTATGATGGTACCATAATTCACTCCTGAAGTTTCCATGACAGCACAGTTTTCAATTCACTGTAATTTTTTTTTTAATTAATAGGTTGGGCTGAAACTTTGTGTACTGGTGGCTCTTTCAGCCTGAATATTTTTCGAAAATTTTAACCTAGAATACTCATTCATGTTCAAGAAACAGATGGAAATACATTTGATTCATGTCAAGATACTCAGGTTAACCTCACCTTCGAACTGCTTCAACATCCCAAACTTTTGCTAATGGACTACAAATTTGATGGCACGACATCTGTCCAAAGTTAGGAAAGAATTACAGATTGTAAAATAGTAACACACATTACTATTTAAGTATGATTACGAGTTTGATTTTAGAACTTGAATGACGCAAGTATTTCATTCTCACAAATCCCACTGAAGTTCCTTACACTATTGACCAGTCTATGCTACTTTGAATCAGCTAAATCTTGAAAAAATATTTACTCAGTACTCTCAAATCAGTCTCTTTCCGGATGTTATGAAAATGAAAAGGGAATTTTTTTTTTTAATAGGATCACAGAACAATTAACATTGGAAAGAACCTAAGGAGGTCTCTAGTCTAATCTCCTGTTGGAATCATGATGAGCTTTAAGATCAGACCAGGTTGCTCAGGGCTTTATCTGGTTTTGAAAGATCTCAAGCACAGAGACTGAACAACCTCTCTGGATGACCTCTTCCACTGCTTTACTGCCCTAATGATTAAAAGGTTTCCCTTAATATCAAATCTGGACCTTTCTTGTTTCAGTTTATGCCCTGTAAAAATAAGAGTCAAATGCACGGATTGGGACAAAGAATGTGTTGAGATTGGGAAGGACCTGAATAAAACCATGAGTGGGATATATTACCCTATTAGAATTCTCAGGTGTATCACAGAAGTGTCCAAGGGATTGTGGTATGTTTGCAGTTGCTCCACATAAATGTTTTTACCTCCAGGCAAGAGAAATAAGCTTTGCGTTGGAAGGGAAACTGGATTTAAAAGAAAAAGGATTATAAGGAATACATTTCTGGGGGTCATATGAAAACCAAAGCAACAGGACAGGAATGAACTCACAGACTGGATAAGTACCTAGAAGGAAGGAGACCTTGGTTCAGATGACAAAGGGAATATGATGAGAAATCTGTATTTTAAGAAGATAAAACAACTCTTGGGTTGAAAGAGGGCACTGTACACAGTCACATTAGACAAGCACAAATTCACCCTTACCTAGCCTTAGGCACTTTTAAATTAAAAATATTATCACCTTAGCCTCCCTACATAATCAATAGACAGATCTTAAGTGGGCTAACTTGCCATTTGAAAGGCTCTCTTACTGAGTACATAGGAAAACTAAGTTCCTTACATAGGTACCTCAGATAGATAGGTCTATGATGTTGGAATTAGAACAAGGATTTTAATTTAATTTCCTGGAAACATAGCTACAAAGTTTCAGAAGAATTCCATTTCTCTCAATGCACTATATATACAATACCACCAGGCCGACCTATAATCAACTTCAAACACTTACTCTAGATTAAGCTTGCCTTAAACACAATGTTTCTACGACCACAAAGAGAGATCAGAAGTGACCAGCACAGATGTATACATCTAGGTCTGTGGAATCGTATCCTTTGCACTCCAACCCAGGTATGTATTTATGGTACTAAGGAAACTGAAAATTTAATCATAGGTGTATAATACAGGGTACTCAAAATAAGAGTACTTTTACAATACCTAACCTTCGAATGTTCTCCTTTGTTATTGCAATGTATTATTTTTATATACTATACACTAAAAGCTCTTATATGTTGTGCTAGTCCAGACCAAATACACATCTGAATACTCTGAATAATGAGATGAGTGAAAAAATCTACCATTAAGCAGGAAAACAGTACCTTCATTAAAAATATGAGAGGGATAGAAAAAGAGGTAATAAAAACATAAAAGCAATGGCCAATAATGGTCTGTTTAAAGAGGGGCGAGAAGATTACTCAGAATCACAATTCTTTGTAGAATCTGTCTGTTTTAAGTAAGATTCATAATCATAACAGTATTTATACAAAAAATTCAATAGAGCAATTTATTTGTGAACAATGCATCTAATACTGATGAACAGCCTACAGAAACCACTACCAAGTATGTTCTCTATTCTGAGTGGAAAATTCAAGCACTGCTTGTTTTTTTCTGCGTTATTAGCGCAGAAAAATAAAAATTGCATATATTAAGAAAGGTGGGGTAGTTTACCTAGTTATTAAGTTATTTGTGCATCTCAGCTTTTTAATCTATTGAATATTTTTGGGTGTATCTATGGACATATGCTGCTGTGATACTGACCAGCACATTAGAGTAAAAACCACATGCATCTAGAAAAATTATGAGAGATAATGAACAGAACAGAAAGCTATAAAGACAATGAATGTTCCCATGTGACTTCATATGGAACTACTTAAAAGTCATGTTTTACCTGAAAACTAAAATTCATGGAAAAAATAAAAATGAGGAAATGTCAAGATTTTAACTTTTCCTTCTCTGGAACTTTGAGGAGACAGATTTCTAGGAACACAAAATCTGTTTTTGTTCTTTACTCATGCACAAGATGAGGAAAAAGTCTTGCCTCCAGTCATTCACAACTACTGCAAAAACTGCTACTTCACAAATACAATATTTAATAAACACAGACTTACATCTAAGTCTTGTATTCATTTCAGAAGCAATGTACCCTACAAATCATGCAACAAAATCAAATTTTACACACAGTATTATGACTTGAAAAAGAGGAAAGTAATACAGTCAAAAAATATCTTGAGAAATTCTGTCAGTGAATTAAAAAAAAATCTCAGATCAATCATTTCTGAACTCAATATGATTACTGTTCTAAGAATGCAAAGCTGGAAAGATTTTCTAGTCAGATAACTGGTATTTTTTTCAAGACTATGGAACATATAAAAAGGATTTTTATTTTTGTACAAAAACCTAGCAAAGTCCTCTCAGTAAATCTACAGATGTCAAAGCAGATACTCTACTGCCATCTACCAGTTTTAAAAGCACGTAGTCTTAGCACAGAAACCACTTCTATGCTTCATTTCTCTGAATGAAACAATATATCCCTTTACACAGCTGTTCAAGGAGATATTTCTGGTTTTATAAGACTTTACAGCTCAAACTAAAATATGAAGCTATAGCTTAATTACTTTGGTAAATATTGTGAAAATACTAACCGAGTGCAATGTAACTATGTCTGTACTCTGTCATGAGAGGGAGCAGGTTTCTGTGTGACATCCCTTCTGTCAGAACTACATGCTTCTATACTGTTTCTCACAGCTTGGCTGCTGCTCCCTCATTGCTGAAAATGTAGCCTAAGACTGAGCTGCCATGGGAACCTCTCTGACTTCCAGTCTCTGACTGTGTTTACCCTCTCTGCAAGAAGGGGATCCTTGGATGCTGTTAGGATGAAGGTACTTTAATGGCACTCGTAAGAAAATCATTCCTACTGCACGTGGATCAGTAAGAGACAGTGTAGGTCTATGCTTGCTCTTTTGTTGTTCCATCAAGGCCACCTCAAAGCTGCACTCTCAGTCATTAAGGATCTGAAGTAGGGCTGGACTCGATACAGAGATACATGCCTTCTCAATCAAATACAAAGCAAATGTGGCAAAGACATTGACCACATCTGTATCTTCCTTTACACAGAATTAGATCATGTATCATACGCCTTTGACAACAGGAAGAGTGTAGAGCAGGGGTTCAGGGGAGGAAGGAAGAAAGCAGCGTGCTGTACATGGACAGCACAAGCCAAGTACTGACACAGGTAGGACTCTAGTTGAACCTTCTCCTAAAGAATAACTAAGAGTTTTACTTCATACAGGTCCACAGGATACACATTACCTGGAGACCATGATGCTAAAAGGCATGCCAGAAGAGGTGGTTGACCTTACACATCCTGACAAAATTCAAGAAGACTGGAAAATGGCAGCCTGTTTCTAGAAGAGAACAAACTTCTCATATGCAGAGCACCACCAATAAAGTCTCATATACAGAGCACCAATCCTATGGGAATTAATAAGGCTATTCGAAGTATTAACATTGATTCACTAAATTGGTAAAGACATGTCTTCTCGCTCTTTTTGCTACAGCACAGTACTGTGGCTTCCACTCCAATAATGGCACAGCACATTTCTTACATGCATCACCACATGTGTATTCAAAATATTCCCCATATTTTAAAAATTCTTTTTAAGTACTCAGATCTCTCAGTTGCAGGGTAATAAATACAGGCATAATATATGACATTACTCATCAATTTCTATAGAGACTGTTAGTCATGTATTTGTGATGTGGGATGTAATAAATGTCAGTAATTAAACACTCTGAACAATTGAAGGGTTATATAAATGCTAGATTATTTTAAGAAAATAAATTTATGTTAATCTGGAATCTATAGTAACACAAGAAGTTCAAGAATAATATAAATTGCTTGTCAATAATTAAAATACTTTTCAATAATTATACACATATTACTCTATGTGGCATAATTAGAATTACGGAGGACCAGTAAATATAAAATTCATTCTTTGAGTCCTGTTGAGTTAGATTGTGAAAGAGAAAATTGTGTTGACAAACACTCAAGAAGCTGCAGCTATCATTACAGCTGCACCTTGAAAAATAACCACACACCACAGCCCACCTATTCTATACACAGTAGAATTACTGCAGAGTCAGATGCATGACTGCAATATTGGGTGGACATACCCTAACTTTTCTTTATCTAACTTGGGTAATAACAGCCGTGGAGATCTGGCGTACAAACTCAAGCATGATCCAGCAAGTTAAGAGTTGCCAGTGTCCTCATACACCCTCCCCTACACCTTCTGTCTCTGTTGGTCTCAGAAACAAGGCAAAAAGCAGCACTGGAACCATACATCTGATCACAGTTTTAGTAAGACAGAGAGCAGTTTTAATCTAAGCAAAAGGATATGCAAGGAATAGTAGGAAGAGGTAAAGAATCAGCCAGTGACTTGCTGAAAATAAGAGCACATCAGAAACTAAGTAAAAAGAAGGAACCCAATGATAAACCAATGATAAAATGCTGTTTTACTGAAGTCAGATCATGGCAATTATATTTAATGAGGCAAAATTTGCTTCATGTTTCCTGACCCTGGTTCATACCTTGTCTACTTTACTAGATTGCTCTACACTGTTCTTCATTATTAGTTTAATATTAACTCTAGAAATACTCATCACATAATAAAAAATAGTTATAAATATATAAATAGTTTTTTTCCTACAAGATTTCTCATTTTCAAGTACAGACAGAAGAGCAAGAATATTTATTTTAAATAAATACTATATTTAGTACCTACACTAAGGTCCAATTACCTATTCCTTTTGACTTCTGATGGATTTCATTAAAGAAATTGTTGTTTCTCTTTAAGCAATCCCATCTATAAAAAGAATGCATTCCGTGTGAGATTTCTGTGCTACTATTAATTCCTGTGGAGTATTCAATTAGGCATCATGCTTTTTGCCTGATTTTGTAAACCTGACATTGTTCAGATACCATAATTTTCTTAAGTCATCCTGGTGTAACATGTGAATATTAATTCTCTATGTCGAGTTTCTGCTAGAACAATCTCTCAAGTTTTCAAATGATTCAGCTGCCGCTCATGATGAGTATGAAATGTCATGGTATGAATCACAGAATGACAGAATGGTTGGGGTTGGAAGGGACCTCTAGAGGCCATCTAGTCCAACCCCCCTGCCAAAGCAGGTTCACCCAGAGCAGGCCACACAGCATCACCCCCCAAACAGGTTTTCAGTATCACCAGAAGAGGAGATAGTCAAGCACATCCTCTCTGGCAGCCTGTTCCAGTGTTCTGTCACCTTCACATTTAGGAAGTTTTTCCTCATACTCAGATGGAACATCCTGTGATTCAGTTTGTGCCCACCGCCCCTTGTCCTGTCACTGGGCACCACTGAAGAGAGTCTGGCCCCATCTTCTTGACACCCACCCTTAAGATATCTGTGAACATTGATAAAATCCCTCAGTCATCCCTTCTCCAGGTGAAACAGACTCAACTGTCTCAGCCTTTCCTCATAAAAGAGATGCTCCAGTCCCCCAGTCATCACAGTCCTCCCTTCAGCCCTCTCCAGCAGCTCCTCATCTTTCTTGAACCAGGGAGCCCAGCACTGGACACTGCTGAGGACTGGACTCAACAGGGCTGAGTAGAAGGGCAGGATCACCTCCCTCGACCTGCTGGCCATGCTCTCCCTAATGCATCCCAGGACACCATCGGCCTTCTTGGCCACAAGGACACTGCTGGCTCATGGTCTACCAGGACCTCCAGGTCCTTTTCTGCAGAGCAGTTTTCCAGCAGGTCAGACCCAGCCCATGCTGATGCCTGGGGATCAGGATGCAGGACCCTGCATTTGCCTTTATTGAACTGCATTAGGTTTCCCTCTGCCCAATTTCCCAGCCTGTCCCGGTCTTGCTGAATGTCAGCACAGCCCTCTGGGGTATCAGACACTCCTCCCACAGGAAAATAAGTATGAATACAGGCACAGATCATTCCTAGGTATTTTTAAATACTCTCTATAACACTCTGCACTGTAGTTCTGTAAAAAACAAATTGATATTTATAGCAGTGATCTGCAAGATGAGATTTTTACTGAGTATGAGAAAAAAACCATACAAGCTTTATACTATGTCAAAGAACTGCATCAACATTTTTTTCATGGGAATTATAACTTACAAAATCTAAATTAAGAGTCACCTTTTAGTCACAGAAGCCCTCTGAATACCATTTTTTTGCAACTGTGCATCTTTATATTTCAAAATACATGTGAAAAAGCTGTGTAATTGATGATGACTTCACTGAAGGAAATTTCTGAAGTGGTGGTTAACAGCCAACATTGCAAATGCAGCAGAAATTATTATTTATATTTATATATGTGTTGAGGATAGCCATGAAGTCAACTGCAGAGTTAAGATTTTGGACTTAAGGAAATAAGACACTGGTTTAATAGGCGTAAGGGAGAGGGAAAATATGATACAATACAGTAAGGAGAGAGAAAATTTGAGGCAGTAGACTGGTCAGCCCACTAATTTCAGTTGATTAAAAAGGGGAATAAAAGACTATTTTTGAATGAGCTTCAGAACAAGTCCCCTCATTGTGCCGAAATGCCAGGATTTTTAGCAAAATGACTGAATAAGCATGGAGTATCTCTGTGGATTGAAAAGCAAAAAAAAGAAACATATAAGAAGAAAAATCAAGGACAGTGAAAGAACTGCTTGGGCAATTCAAGATGAAATTAGAAAAGCCAAAGCCCAGCTGAACATAAGACCAGCAGGAAACAATTAAGGGTAAGGCAGGTTTCAACATATATGAAAAAGTTCAAAAACACATGGGGCATTGGCTGAATGTAAGAGAACATAAGTGAGGCATGGTACAAAAACCTGAAGTATCCTAAGGCCTCTGTGCATGGTGTAGGAAGCAAAAGAGCAGATGACAATGGGAGAGAAACAGCCCATGCAAAGAACAGGAACACACGCATTGGCCGGTCACCCGTGGTGTTCCTGAGGCTCCGTAGTGGGGCCAATTCTGTTTAGTATCTTTATCAGTGATCTCGACGAGGAGATCGAGTGCACTCTCAGCACGCTGGCAGACAGTGGGCAAGTAAACAGTCAGTCTCACAAGCAAACTCTCTTCCGTTCATGTGAATGATAGCCTTGCCTAAGGATGCACAATGGTGAGAACCATTCACTTGCTTTAGCAGTTGAATAAAATAAAACTGGTAACAAACAAATGAAATTTGAAATGTGTTGGTCTTTCACTGCCCTGGAAAATAAAACATGCAAGAAAATATGTCTACTAACTAATAAAATTCCTTTTTTGTCTTTGAGACAAGCACTATAACTTGCATACTTTAAGATGCTTGAAATTTCACTTCCTTTTCCTGAACTTTTCAATTTTAAATTGAATACTTAGATATGAAATACAAGTGTGACAGCTACACTTACATTGTTACAATACTCAATGCAGAAATGGCAAACCCAACCAAAAAATTTAGTTTTTCAAATAGTCCAGTTTTCAGTAGAAAAGGAACCTTCCTGTATTCTTTATAAGCAACAACCTCATAGTTACGGCTGTTTTCTTTAATCTTTTAAATGGTCATTAAAATGTTCATTATACAAGTTATAGAAATGCTGTTGACATTACTACAAAGCTTGATCCAATGTTCAATGGAAAGAAATAGGTAATTCCAAAAGGTGATTCACTCCTTTATTTTTATTTTAGATGCCTATCTAAGACTGGCACAAATTATTCCCTGTAGCTGTTTATCTTTCCTTAGTAACAAAAAAAAAAAAGGATGACTAGCTAAGAAGAGGTGGATAATATTCATATGATTGAAGCTAGTTGAGAGGTATTACACTGGGGTTTCTTTTTTTTCATTTCAGTTGGGCTTTGAATTGGGCTTATCATATTTTTTTATCACAGTACCTAAACATTTAAAAGAAAAACAAACTACTAAGAAATTATTCCTATATCAGTCAGGGGAATTTGAAGTGGCTTGAATCAATAAACACATCACAAGTCGTTTCTAGTAGGATTTAAACAAAATATCCTCTAAGAGTTGAACTAAAAATCTGACAGAATCTCTCTCTGTATTTCAAAGATAAACTCTAATTCCACAGTATCTGTTTTTAAAATACCATTGACTCGTGGGAAATGTTAGAATAACGTCTAAGTAAAATATTTGGCATTAACACAGGAGGCATTTTAAAAAATTATTAAAACACTAACTGAAGATAAAAATCAGTGAAGGAAACAGGATTTCACACATCTACATAATTCACTCCATGGCAGGTATGAATATGATATTTTGGAGCTGGACTGTAATACACAGGGAGCCTAGATAACCATAAGATTAGGCTCTTAACTCTGAGAAAAATAAAGCTTTGCTGGATGACTATCACTCTTAGAAAATATTTTTTTTGTTATATTAGTTTCACTGCCAACGTGTCGTGACTATCCAAAAAAATATGCCTGTACTGGTAAATAAAAGGGGAAGCGTGTGACTTCCAGCAAGAATCAAAAGCCTCCTTCTCCACCTGCAGATGCGCAATTAGAGACTGAGTACGAACAGGTGAGGAGGGAAAAGTCCTACCAGCATGTGGGCTACCGGGGCCCAACCCATGGATCAGAACCAGTGTCCTCAAGAGAAAGTGGCAGGTGACCACAGACATGGGGGCCCAGGTGGTATTCTCGCCAGTTCTGCTAGTGAAGGGAATGGGACAGGAACAGGGGAACGTGAACTTGGCTGCAAAGTGTGTGTCACCCCTGTGACAAACTGTAACAAGTATCTGCCAGCAGGACCAGTGCCAGCCTGCAGAGCTTTAAACGAGGCTTATGAGGCAGCGATGGCCAAAATACAAAGAGAAGGTGATGGGCAGACAGATAAAAGCACCTAGAGTATAACCTGATGGGAAAGGTATTCCTTCAAATAGGTCAGTCAGCAAGTCAGTCCTCTTGGTAATAATACAAAGCAGCACATTAAAGTTAAAGGAATTGTTTGACTCTTTATGGTGCTTTCATAAATAAGATGGAATCCACAGAGTAATTAGTTAGATGGGGTAGAAAAGCAGAATCAATTATTATCAAAAGAGCTGAGATAAATATCTATGGTTAAAAGAAAAAGGAGCATCTCAAGAAACCATTTATCTGCAATTGCTTTCAGATAATAAAAATAATGGTTACTAGTTACTAACTAGGAGAAGTGAGAGTCATTCCTGTCACTCACTCTGAAACAAAACAGGTAAAGACAAGCATGCAACTGGGTTTGAGGGAAATGTATCTGGGAAAATTAAATTACCTTATATCCTCTGCCCTGTCATAGAAAATGCTAGACGGATTTGGATTCTATCTGAGACTATAAAATTAGTATGTAAAATGTTCTTAAAGCAAGTAATTGGGTTGCAAAATCTGAACCACCTAAACTGCAGAATATCTCTGGCCTGGTTGAAAAGCAAATGAAATTACAAAGGACAAAATATAGGAGGATAAATACTTCCATCAAGTTCAGTTGAAGTGAACTGAAACCCAGTTAATATTTAGGTTATAAGTATTCAGAGTTCAAAATTTTTAATTTGTATATAAAATCCACAATTAAATAATTTTATAGTATTTCTTTGAAAATTTGCTAAGAAGCTACAGTCCGTGGACTCTTCAGCAATGAGTCCCAAGGTACTGTTTTACATTTCTCATGTCCTTAAACATTTTGGAGATGTATTGGGTTGACCTCGGCTGGCCAGCAGGTGCCCACCAAAGCTGTTCTATCACCCCACTTCCCAGCTGGACAGGGAAAAGAAAATGTAAGGAAATGTTCATGGGTTGAGCTAAGGACAGGGAGAGATCACTCACCAGCTACCATCACGAGCAAAACAGAGTTGAATTGCAGAAATAAATTTAATTTATTGCTAATCAAATCAGAGTAGGATAATGAGAAATAAATCTTCAAACGCCTTTTCACCATGCCTCATTTCTTCCTGGGCTCAAGTTAACTCCTGAATTCTCTACCCCCTCCAATCCAAATAGTGCAGAGCGACAGAGTATGGGGGCTGTGGTCAGCTTATCACACATTGTCTCCTTCTCCTCACTCTCTTTGCCTGCTTCAGCATGGGGTCCCACTCACTTAAGACATTGCTCCATGAACTTTAAAAAGCAAGTTTCAGTTATGCATGCACAATCAACCTCTAGAGGTCCTAAAAAGTTACTGCAAATCCAGAGACTTGCCTTCCACTCGTGCCATCACTGGGATGGTGGACACAAAAGACTCAAGATGCTGTCCTAGTACAGAGAGACTGTAACTATCCTTTATCTTTGCATGATAATGTGAGAGACCATACTCATTCATTTATGAAAATATCAAAAACAACCTATTCTTCAACCTTACTGAGACTTAACCTGTCTCATGTGATACTCTCTGTGAAGCATTAAAATGTGTAAAAGAATGCTGAATTCCTGAGGCAAGATATTATTAGAATTATTAAACACAGTATTGTATACAGAAGTTAGCCATTAGCAAACCACATGCTAGCCGTATTCATTATCATTGGCAGTCATATTTGAAGAGTCTTACACAACTTGCCAGTTCCTGATTGGCTTTTTTCTCAAAATAATTTACTGTATTATTGAAGAATGTTTAGATTACCCAGTCGACTGAGCATACATAGCTACTACTTACAGGCTGAAGTCATTTGCATTCAGCAGGATTTGTTGGGATCACTCAACACAGGCGGCTTTACGTGCTACACCCTCTAGAGTGCCTGCAATGACTACGTCTGCTGTGCAGAGAAGGGAGACAAAACAATGCCTCTGCATTTTCATTTCATCTTCCTAGGGTGGTTACCGGCAATAAGTCATATTAGTTGCAGGTATGGTAAATCCTGCACAGAACAGCATAGTTCTTACTGCTTTTCCAAGGTGTAAAAATACATAAGCAGGCCTGTCTGTTTCAGTCTGTAAAAATTCCATTTATCACGTACGATAAATTTCATTTTGATGACGACACTTATGTATAGTTCTATTAAAATTATAATGAAGGAGGAAATTTGTTGATAAGAATTCATAAAAGTACAGAACTAAGAATAAGAGATGAGTACACTGGCACCAAAAGCCCACTTTGCAAGACGGTCACTGGAGAAATATCTAAATTACAGACTCTTCTCATTGCACAGGAAGCCTAAAGCAAACCTCCACATATTCTGATTGCTCTAATCATTGGTTATAATTTAGAAAGGAGATTGGACCACCTGAATACAAGCCAATATGCAGGCAAAATACAGTGTTTATCAGATCAGGACAAAGAAGAATGACTGTAACTAAGTAGAGAGGACTCTTGTTGATTGTGAGGAAACTGGAGTTGCAGTTGTACAGAAAATCTCTATTGGTGTAAAACAGGTAGGATGAGGTATACTGACTCTTGCAGCTGCACTGTCAGTGGAGTTTTTTTCTATTTTAATGCACTGTTCTGCAAAGAGAACACAGCAAGAGATATGAGATTATTCACAACCATATTCAACATAGGAGATGTGTCAAAGGCTTGTTCTAACATCAGGTGAGGCAGAACCAAAGAGACAAAGTGAACTCTAGAAATCTAGCCTCTAAAAGTTTACTTCTCTTTACCTACGTAGAGCAAGTAAGCACAAAATTCAGGAAAAAAAATCTAAGTCATGTTTCTAAAAAGATCAGGTCTTTTTAAATAAAACTTTTTCTCCAAAAAAAAAATGGCTTTAACCAGTACGGATTCAATACTAATACTCTCTGAATTACACTACAGAACATTGCAAGATATAATTTCTAATAATTCAATTTGTAATTGCCAATGTAAAAATAACACTGGTAGCAATATTCAGCTTTTAAATTAGGAAAGTTCTCTGCTGATAAGAAGCTGTGAATATAGTCATCACTTGAAAAATTTCTGAAAAAAGTCCCTTTCTTTTTATTGCTGTTTTAGGTTTACCCAAACACTAGCAATGCATAGGTAACAGAAGAGCTATCTGTGTGACTGCAAAATGCTGCACTGTGCTGCAGCCTATTTCTATTACAGTACAGTGTGTTGCAGCAACACAAACTATCACTCCTAGGTAAGAAAAATTAATAATATTCATAGAATTCTACAGAATCAGTGAAGTGGTGGACATGGTATTGTATTTTGCCTTTCTGGTGCTAGAGACATGGCGGCTGAGCTGGTAGCAACTGGTTTCTGACTACCCTTGTTCATTCACCTTTTCTTTGCTTTAGCTTCGTAATGGATTTCTGAGAAACACTCCTGTTGGAAAACAATCATTCAATTTCCAATTGTGAGCCATGAGATCACCTATGGATCTAAAACAGCTGCCAAACTGTCAGAAGTGGAAAGAGAGTAGGATTCACAGTGAGGGAGAAGCACGGTTTAAGGAAAATCTCACATTTCTGTTACTTAAATTGCCTAAGACTTAAAGAAATGTCGCAAAATACTATGGGAAGGCTGAGAAAATATCTCCTATGACAAAAAAAATCATCTCTCAGAATTGTAACTATAGCAGTCTCACTTTTTCAAGATTATAATCCATAGTTTATAGCTTAGAATCAATGCTAAGGCAGACCAGCTCAGCAGAGTGTGAGTTTACGTGCAAATGTGCTCATTATCTATTTCCCTTCACACGGGAACTCTGAGTATATTCTGATTTTCAAATATTAGGATTTTTAACAACTGCAGCTTTTAACAAGTTAGGCAAGCACAGCTGAAATAAAAAAATAATCAGCAGTCTACAGTGAATCTGAGAGAAACAAAAGCATCTAAATGGTTGTTTCTGTAAATGATTTTAAGACAAAACCAAAGAGAGCTACGTTGATTCTCGGAGCATGTATTAGCTTTGTAATAGACAAGTTCTTGAGTTCATCCTATTATCTTATGCACCTTCATCTTACTGATTTGTCTTTACATATCTTTGTATTTACATGTTCTAAAGAAACCACAAATAGTTTGACAATACAGCTATGGATTTAAGTGAACAGATATATTTAAACAAATTTACCAGTACTATATTTGATAGTCAACAAATGCAATACTCAAAGGTTTTTTTTTCTTTTTCAGTAGATCAGAGGTCTTATACCAATAGAAAATTTCTGCTCGGAGCCCTTTTTAGGTGACTGTAAGCAAACAATTAGATACTTCTAAAAAAACCTGTAATTCTTAGTCTTGAAATTACAGGAAATACCAGTTATAGGGAACTTCCAATTGATTTTGCCAAGAAAGGTTGGACCGAATGATCACTGAGTTTTCTTCCAACCTACGATTCTATGACTTAATTTTTTCCCCTCTCTAACTTGTCTGTACATAAGACAGCACACTAGGGCTCGGCAGAAAATTAAAGAGAGCCTTGATATACAGACCAATTCACTTCACAAATCTGATGTAAAATTCTCAAATCCATCAACTTTCACGTTATCTGACACGACTAATCTACCAGTCAAACAAACTATGATAGTAAGTATTTAAAAGACTTCTACTGTTTAACTGCACTTATACAGTAATTGTGAATTCTCATCCAGACTTCGCTGAAAAGCAACAAAAGAAAAACACAGAACCAAGAATTTAAGCTTTGCTTCAAAGTCCTGAACGTGCTCCATATTTGACCTAAAAGGTATTAGAATGACCAGCAGATCTGAATAAACAAAAGGTGAACTTTCACCTGCCTATGAGGATTACTTCATTTCAACTCAGGCGAAGGCACAGCCACTCCTTAGTCAAACTACTCCCTTGACTCTAGGCTTTAGGAGCTCAATTCAGTTGTTATACATAGTGCCATGAAAATGTTAAAGATAGCCAAATATGACACAGGACCTCCAGATCCATACTATACTGGATCAGGGTGCACAAGTAGTGGGAACCAGTTGCTTAAACACTGGCTTCTAGCGCCATTTTGCCTTGAATTCCAGTTGCTGGCCCAGCAGAACATGTATTCACCTGGGTCCTGCATTGTATTTGACAGTTCCTAGTAGATGTCTTAAAAACACCAGGACATCTCCATATTTACACAAGATAACCAATTTTTAAGCAACAGAATCGACGCCTAAGAGAAGTGATACAACACTAGCAATGGAAAGCTTTGTCCAAAGAACCAAACATATTGATTATGAACACATATGGACACTCCAAATCACTCCATCTTTTCCCTTCACAGACTAACAAAAAAGAAGTAATGAAGAGAACAAGAGATACCCATAGTTTCTGGGATCTCCCAAAGGTGAGAAGGAAAGCTGCCCCAGCTGTGTCCTTAGTAGTACTCAGGATAATGAGTGACCCATGTCACTCACAGAAGCTGCAGTTTCTTCACACAGCTCTTAAAACAAAGAGGTAAAAAATGTTTATTTAATCATTGCCTGTTATTCCAGCACTAAGATTAAAGCACTCTCACACGCTAAATATATATTCAAATCTGGACTAGACTGCAATTAAATGATAGCTGAGACCTCTTGACTATTACATAGCCATCTGCCATATCTTACAGTTAAATCAATAAAGGAAATAAATCAGTGAATTTTTAAATTAAGACCTACAATACCCTCGAACTTACTTTTCATTATGATGGGAATTTCATTATGACATGCCTAAGTAGTTTTATGCTATTCTTCAGTGAGAATAATATTTTTTTAGAAAACCACATTTCTAATTGGAATGATGGAATTTTTTGACTAATTAGAAGAATTCTAGAATTTCTGGAAGAATTCTTCAGAATTTCTCTTTCAGCAAAAGCAAAAAATCCTACCCATATTCTGTGTGTAAACCTATCGTACCACTCTTCACCATGAACTGAATTATACTATTGGAAACTTTCTCAATAATTATTTGTTTATTTAAGTCCTAAATGAATACTCTCGTAACTAAAAATTAAAAGTTATTATATTAAAATATTCTACAGCTAAAAGTCAACATATTAAAAAAATACAACCATTTACTCTGACTTTCTTATGGAAACTGCATTTATGAACAGGTGGTTGGGTTCTTCAGCTTATAATGGCTGCACAAATGATTCAGAGGTCAATGAAAAATGCTAAAGTTACCTGGGAACTGATCATACGTTGTGATGAACGAGCAATATTAGCTGGCAGGCCAAAAAAGTCAGGTTTATCATCTTCTGGAAGGCTTTCAATAATATTACGATAATCCTGCATAAGAAGAAAAGAATAGACATAACAGAGGGAACTTTTTCTTTCGCTCATGAAAATTAACAGCCTATGCTGAAAAGAATTTCATTAAGTGCACAGCACAACACAAAGATTACAATAAGTATTTAAGACATGGGATATTATGGTAATCTTATTTATAGACTTCTTCATTTTATTTATCAGAAACTATCTTCTTTTATATAACACTTCCACTCTAAAAGAGCAAAAAGCAATTCTGATTACAGTGATGCTATCAAATGAAAACAAAAATATGCCAATACTGTCCCTGCAAAGTAGGTACAATACTTCTGTTGAAAACTTAAAGGTAAGATTAATGACAATATAAAAAACCAAAAAAATACTTTGGAATTTAGAATTCTAATAAGAGTATAATACATATTTATAAAATTAAGAGCACTCACTTCTATTTAAAGCTATGAAGATATTATCACTCAAAGAAAGTGAAATAGTTTAGGTAAAAATAGGTTTGCATAATCATTGGAGATGTGGAATAGCATCAATAGTGGTTACAGCGTAATAGTCACTAGTGATGCTCTCTTGCACAAAACAGAGGCCTTGCAGACTAAGGTAGACTAATGGTGCTGGACATCTCTTTTATTGTGATTTGAAGGCATAAATATTTACTGTCTGAAAGTCTGCCTGCACCCTGTTGCGTATGTGTCACGTGCATTTTGTCTTTGCTTGCAGGAGCATGTGCTGGATATGCACAACTCATTTTAATGTGGAATCTCACTTCAGAGGTAACAGCAGTAGCAGAACTCTACACCAAACACCGAGGAAACACTAACTGAAGACACAAAATTATAAATTCTTACATAAATAACCATACAAGATAGTGAGAGATATTAAATGCTGTGCAGGCTAGAGAAAAAGGTTCATCTACTTGAGCATATTATCTACAAGAACAGAGACCAGCCTAGTCTGTTTATTCCTTCTCTCTTTATGATACTAACTCAGCACATCTATAGAAAAATAAAAAATAACATTCATATTAAAGTAACAAAAAACCCCCAAATCAAACCAAGCC
Organism: Eulacestoma nigropectus; assembly: GCA_013397775.1. Lineage (NCBI taxonomy): Eukaryota > Metazoa > Chordata > Aves > Passeriformes > Eulacestoma > Eulacestoma nigropectus. The sequence goes on along the minus strand of VZTE01005490.1, from coordinate 67,984 downwards.
TCAGCAGTCAGAATCCAGGTAAAGAATGCCAAATGACAGCAATTTACTTTAAGTGAGATAATACTATTTAGATATACATATTAGAGGTCCGCTATGGAGTCCTCCATTAAAATGCAAGTGAATCTTAATCACCGTAAAAATAACAATTATATTGTGAAAGGACAGGGAGTTGTTTAGGCTGTTGAACTCCCTCTCATTTACACTAAAGAAATACTGAAGGAGAATCAGAATCCATATTTATCACCGAATAAAATGTCATATACCCTCCATGGCCTGTCAGCAGATTTCAGAATGTTGATATATTTTGGAAACAAGGAGTTATATTTAGATTTTCCTGTTTCATCCAGAAGTTGTAGGAATATTTAGCAGTCTTTTAGAAACTACTGTTATGTTAATATACTACTTATATAAAACCATAATTATATCTTTGTCATAAATTAATCCAATTTCTTTTACTCAATTCTTCATAGCTATGCTACTCTGCACTACAGTCCTATCAGGTATCAAAAAAAGTATAGTGAGCTGACAGAGTTAATGCTCCACACAAAAGAGCTAATTTTCTGAAGAAATAGAGGTATCCCTTGGATTGTAATTTTGGTTTTCTTTGTGGAAATATTTCAAGAATAATTCCTGAAAATAAATTATTTATTAGGTGGTAGAAGATGTATACCTACCAAAATACTGCAGGAATTCGGTAAAGAAATGGAACATGGGAAACTACTCATCTTCTTGCCTCTGGCATTTAAACTGCCAATGATTCGTGAATTGAAAAGCTGCTCCAAGTAGGACCGAAGAACCCTCATATCGAAGGAATTATCTACACGGCCTCCATAAATTGCATTTTCAAACAAGCCATGAACAAATTCCCACTGAAAATCTTTGGAACCTATGAATTAATTAATTAATATTAGTTCTGTATCACTGTATAGAATTGCATTATAAGCATTTCTTCTTGTGACTGCAGTTCTTTCTTTAGGGAAATAAAAAGAGATGAATACATCAAATAATTGATTTTTAATTGTTCTTCTGTATGACCAAATAGTAAAAGCTGCAGAAACTTGAAAGGGTTTGTAAATATATGTCACTGATAAAATGAACACTTACCGTGTTGCAAATGAATTATTAGAAATTTTACTTTAGCCTTGAAGTGCTTTTTGAACCAATTGGTTATATGCATTTCAGAAATTATGTTACTAAAACCCTAATTTTGTGCTCCTTTGTCATAAATAAAATTTTATACACTACTTTCTACCATGATACCATCTGATCTCATAAAATAAATTGACTGATTAAACCAAAAGCAGATCATGCTCCAAATAGGTAAGATTACTGGAAATGTCATCCTTTCAAACACAGAGAGGTCCAGGATAGATATTTTGCAAATCATGATAAATAGCACAACACAGCATATAAATTTAAGCATGTTACTAATAGTTTCTTAGTCAGATTGATGTTGCATTAGATTACTCTGACCTAGCTATACCCTACAAGTTCAAAATATCTTATTTTTCCTCCATTCTATCACAGTTGCCCAAAATAACTACATGGGACAATGACCTACTTATATCCTATAGCTTTCATGTGCAGGTAAAAGCTTGATCAGAAAGGTACTCCTTGAAGTCCCTTGAAAGAGGGAAGTGGCAATTACTTTAAGAGGGGGTTTACTGGTGGTAACTGTTGTTTCCCAATGCTTCAAGCATTCCTTTGTAAGAGAAGATATTTTCACAGTAACAATTAATGATTATCATTGACAGTTAGTAATTCAATCTCTTTACATCACTGTGTGATTGAAGTCTGCACAACTAAGGTCTAATTTCAGAAGTACTACTCATCCACAAATCCCATTTAAGTCAACAATCCTGAATTATCTCTATGTATCAATTCCTAACTTTACTTTGAAATTGTACAAAATGCAGAGTTAAAGAAAATTACCTTTAACATATTAAATAATATTAGAAATTCCTACACTGGTTAATAGAATAATGAAGTGGGGTCTATCTAATACTGAGTTTCAATATGAAGAATTCTTTCATATTCAATTCATATTCAATTCATTTATTCAATATTTAGGGGAACTCACACTGAGAAGGAATGGAGACACAAGATTTCATCTTACAGGCAGCCCTGTATTTCCTATTTGTTCCTCTGGACTCAAGAAGCTGAGCAGAATACTCCTTGGACGCCAAGAATTATTATCCAACTACGCAAAAATGTCTTTATGATTCACCCTGTTTTTCTAGTTTTGCTTACTGGTGATGAGTTCTACAGCATCTCCACTCTTACATGAGCGTTGTAAAAAAATACAGCTCTTCATGCAACATCCTACTAATGGGACTTTCCTTAAGAAGTGACTTACCCTCAAAGAGTCTATCAATAATGTCAAATCCAGCACGGAGATCAGACAAAGAAAACTCATAAAACTTGGTCCAACCCTACCATGAAAAGAAATCCAAATAATTTAATTAGTCATACAGTGATGATCATGAAGTAAAATACCAGTATATTGTGGTTACTGAACGCTGTATAATACACTTAATGAAAAAAGAAGCAACCTGTGTCCACTAAAGCGCATTTTTTGAAACAGTCAGTAGAGGTAGCATAAAAAAATATCAGTTGTAACAGTGCATTTAATTTTAAATACTTACATAAACTAGAATCCACTGAGTATGAAAAATGTAAACTTAAGGTTATTTTATTTCCTATAAATATTTGCTTCAACTAAAACTCACTGACATCTGTGACTAGATCATGCATTGAATTACCATTTTGTTTCTGAGGGCCTCTTTGTATTTCAGTGTACAGACAGTATTTTCCTAAATAGGACTGATTCTTCAAACATAGTCATTAATATACTCTCATCATCTCACTCCTTAATTCACGTCACTTCTCTTCTGACTAAAAAAAAAATTTATCAATTACTGCCACTATTGCCATAAAAATATTGACCATCATATGCATATTTTAATCATTTGCAGTTTGTACCTCTTTTTGTTCTAGGGACATTACTCTTTATATAGCAGGAATGCATACTGTGTATGTAATTCTCAAAGAAGGCTTTCAGTGTAAATGGATAAGCATAAATAACTATAGATATATGAGAAAGAATTTAGGAAATCCAGATCTCAAAGGTACGTCCTGTTGCTCTATCTTCTTACAGGTGTACATTTGCATATGGATCATATACATGGAACAGTACATATGATTCATGATGAGAAATGCAAATGTGTCAGACAACATGCACATGTCCAGTGAGATGGATACAATCTGAGGTCAAGACTGCAGCTGCTCCACGGATCACAATAAACTACCAGTCAGCCACCCTGAAGGTCTGCAAAGATGCTCCTAACAGTATTCATGTTGGAGTTTTTGGACAGATCTGTACATGAACCCAAACCAACTCAAACTTCTTTATAAAATACAAGAACTTCTACCTGAGATTAACTACACTCCATCAATGTCAGAAACTGGTAATCTTGAAATATAAACCCATCACTGTCTGCACATTCGTGCAGTGGAATTACAGAGAGCACCAATCCTATCTTGTGTTACTTGAAAAACTGGTGCCAAATGAATGTGAATTTGAACAAGAACAAAGAAGAATTCATGTGTCAGTTTAATACTTCAAATATTTTCACCTATTGTACTACTTGAACACAATATTCAAAAGCCTATAATTGCAAAAGGTAAACAACCTTAAAAAAATCACAGAGTCAAAACTAGCAAAAAAACTCTCCAACATTCCAGGCTACACCAGATTAAATCCTTCAGAGGACAGAGTAATTTCATTTCTTGTCTAAACAGAATAAAATAAACAAGACATAGAGCAGTTTGCTGTTCGGTGGTTTTTTTGGTCTGTTTAATTTAAGCATCTGCAGCCAGAAAAATAATGTTTAGTTTAATCAAAAATTTAGCTTAGGAAAAAACACATCTCTGAAAATCACTATAATCCTCACAAGAAATTAACAATTTCCCTTGTTCTTCCTTCTCCTTAAACGAGTTTGTATGAAGAAAGAATAGACAATGTCGTCTCCTCCTTCCCACCAGTGTCTCTTTTCTCATGTCTTCCATTTAATTTTGTTTCCATAATATTTTTGTCTCTCTCAAGCAAACAAGATTCACAGAATCTTTTCCATGGGACCTCACTTCTGCATCAGTATCACTTAGTACATGAATCACAAAATAACCCCATGCAGGCAGGAACAATTTTCAGAGGGATAGGAACTGAGGTTACCAAGATCTTATTTTGCAATGAATTCAGAGACAATAAAGGCAGGCACCAGAAATATCCAAGTTTTTCTCATTTTTGAATATCACCCAACATATACGTGATGAAAAATGCTTTCAAGTATAAGAGCTAATAAATGGGGTAAATTTTTTAAAAGATAGCAAATGAAATATTACCTGAGGGATATAATTTCTTCTTTCTTGGCATACAGCATGAAACCATGCTAAACAAAAGAGAGAATGTGCTCTAGACAGATTTCCCTTTCTGTTGATTTGCTCTGGTGTCCAAGATTCATAAGTTCGCAAGAGATTTTTTTTGAGGCCTGGAGGTGCCTGCATTGGAAGGAAAACACTGTTCTAGGCAGAAAACCTGGTATTTTTATGTGCTATTTTCTTAAATTATAACCTAGAATTTGTAACTTAATGAAATGACAAACAGTACTTAATAGAATAAAATTTAACAAGAAAAAAAATGTTTGTAATAAATGGCCTAAAACCAGAATGATTCTATACTGAAAATAACTTCAACATACTGAAGGAAATGATAACCAAGTAACCAGGACCAACTGATAGGACTATACTATACTAAAAGAACTTAGTGAAAGAATAGTACTCTGCCAAAATACATCAGCATAAAGTAAATTCAATTGTTTTCAAACAAAAGTGATTTTACAAGCTCAACTACCAATTATTTCTGTGATGTCATAAATATCAAATCGCCTTATGCCATCACCACACTCTGTTAGCTAGCATATAGCTATGGTATATGAGTATGATAAAATGCCAGTTCTCTGATTAAGTGGTAGGTAATGTTCACAACCACTAAAAATAACTGCATTTAAGGTGTATACAGTAACAGAAATTGCAGTGCTTAAAAGTAAAAACAACTGGATACTCAGCTATTGTCAAATTATTTGCAAGTCTGAAGGCAAACATAAATATTAAGATATTTAAACTACAATTCTGTGTTTCTAAGAATTGTCTTTGTTCTTACTTTTTAAAAATGGCTGTTAGTGGTTCCATGAGATTACCATAGTTGGTTCTGACAAATAACTGCAAAATACTGTAGAGTAAATTGACATTTTTTTTAAATATCTGTATCTTCATTGGTAACATTCTACATACATTGGTACATATTACAACCATATAATAATCAAATATCATTTCCAAGTCATTGCCGATCATTGTTCTTTCAGGGTAACAAAATATTTACTACAATGGGAAAGGAAACAAAATTAATTAGAATATTGCATTTGTGCAAAGTTCCAATTATTCCAAAGACAGTGCGAGGAGTAACACTGTCCTGCAGTTTCTGTAACATTGAAGACCTCAATATAAGCAAGAGGGTACTCCAAAAGCTTAAAAATACCCGCAGTCAATAAAAAAGTGTAACAATTTCAGCTTCTTGAAAGTCAGCAACATTGGACTTTAAAGGGTCAGAGTTTCTTGGATTAGCTGCAGGCAAAATCTCCACATTCCATTATGAATGGAAGAGTTAGGAGTACTCCTATTAATGATTTCCATATTGGGCATTACTGCTTAAGTGTAGTCATGATTAGACTACTTTCCAACCATTTGGAGGAACTTGGTCCCAGTTATTCCGTAAGCTGCACTATTTCAAATGCAAAGCTCTCAATTTTGAGTAAAGGCTTTTAACTGTATGTTCTGCTGTATGAGAGGAGAGCCATTTTTGTTGAAAGGATCCAGTGAATATAAAGCTATGGAGCCAAAAAGGAAAATAAGGAAGAGGAAGTGGGATTCTGTGATCTTCAGATGAGGATATTCATCAAGAAGGAGAAATTCCTTGTTTTCCATCCATGTAACAACACCTGTGTAGATTTTTGTTTTTAAGAAAAACTGATTAAATGCACAAAAGTATTTGGAGCACAAAATAGATCAACTAATTCTCCTATGTAAACTTATTTTCAGTTCCTACTGTCAACTGGGACAAGCATGTAGGAAAAAAATCATCCTTCAAGGTAAATTAATTTTATTTTTTGTATTATATGTAAGTGAAATACAAGGTAAAACCAGTTATTCTATCTAAACATATAGTTCGCTATACATCAAGGTTCATTCACTGTAAGAATCTAATAAAAGCTTTCCAAACAAATCTTACTTCATAGGTTATTTTCAGACTTGATTGAAGCAAAATTGGAGTAAATTTTGGATGAACTTCAGTAGTAAGCCAAAGACGAAAGTTTGATTGAGGATGCAATGTATTCAGTTCCTATCAAAGAGATGTTATTTAGTGAAACAGGTTTTGAGATGACTGGGGTTTTTTATATATAGAACAGTATTTACAAAATTATAATATCCTGGATTAGAAAGTTAGGTTTATCTAAAAAATCGACAGTTGTTTATACACATAAGGTTATAGTTCAAGATGTGTTGCCTCTGCACATTCTATATCATTGCTGTGCTCAAATTTGAAGTTCATCCTAGCTGTGCCAAAGTATTTGCACCTTTCCCTTAGATATTAAATTCAGGACATAAATATATAGAGCAGTTCTTTACTTCTTTTAAGTACAAAAACACCAGAAGGCTACATCAAAAATGATGAAGGCTTGCAATGTGGGCTGCATATCAACAACAGATCTCAATGACTTTCAACACCAGTATAGCTATATTAATTTCTTTTTCTTCAAGTGTTTTTTGTATGAACCCTTCATGTATCATGATTCACAGAAAACTGAAGATTAGAAAATCGAGTTCTAAGAAAAACATTGTCAAAAGTTATTTCAAATATAAAGGCTTCACAACAAAAATATATAATTATTGAATATATGGAAACACAGTGCTGGTGCTTTACACTCAGTTGAAACCCTCATATTTGCCTTCAAAGACACCAGAGTTGCCTGACAGGTGGTTTCAGAACAAAGTCAACAGTTTTGTGTATGTGTGTTGGAAGAAACATAGCTCAAAAAAACTCTTAAAAGATTTTCTCACAATCCATTCATTCTGATAATCTCTAGAACATAATTATTATCATTTTATTTTCAGTGTTTTTAGTAAAGACAAAAATCTGAAAAATCATTACCTGTTCAGCTATTTAAGCAAAATGCCAACTCTAACCGATACATAGAATTATGGAATTGTGGAGCTTGGAAGGAACCACCAGAGACTGCCTAGTCCAACTCTGTGCTCAAAGCAGAGCCAGATACAAGTTGCCCATATCTTTAGCCAGTCAGGTTTTCAGGACCTCCAAGGATGGAGACTCTGCAGCCTCTCAGGGCAACCTGTTCCAGTGTTTGACTACCCTCACATTAAAATAAGTTTTATCATATATTTAAATAGCATTTCCTGTATTTTAGTTTGTGCCCATGGCCTCTTGTCCTGTCATGGGACATCACTGAAAAGAGTTTGACTCTGTCTCCTTCACTCTTTCCCATCAGCCAATACACAAAATACCAAGATTCCCCTGAGCCTTCTCTTTCCCAGGCTGAACAGTCCCAGTTGTCTCAGTTTCTCTTTGATCCATGCTCCAGCTCCTTCATCACCTTTGCAGCCCTTTACTGAACTGGTTCCAGTAGGTCCATGTCTCTCTTGTACTGGGTAGTCAAGCAGTGGACACAGAACTCCAGGTGTGTCCCACCAGTGCTGAGCAGAGGGTAAGGACAACTTCTCTCCACCTGCAGGCAACACTGCCTAGAACAGTCCAGGATGCCAGTGGTCTTTGCTGCAAGGTCACTTTGCTGGCTCATGGTCCCCTTCTTACCCACCAGGACTCCCAGGTGTTTTCTGCCAAGCTGCTTTTCAGCCAGCTCGTCCTCAGACTGCCTGGGTGGCTGGGATTACTCCTTCTCATGGGAAGCATTTGCCATTTCCCTTTGCTGAACTTCACAAGGTTCTTGTCAGCCTACTTCTCCAGTCTATCAAGGTCCTTTTGAATGAAAGTACACTCATCTGTTACATCAATCATTTCCCTCATTCTTTTATCATCTCTACTTGCTGAGGATGCACTTTGTCCCATTATTCACCTCATTAATTAGGATGTTAAACAGTGTTGGCCACAGTATCAATGCCTAGAGCACAACACTAATGACTGAGCTCCAACTGGATTTTTTGATGCTGCAAGTACCCCTTGGAGTAGTGCAATTAGGCCAGTTTTCAATCTACCTCACTGTGGTACACTCGGGTCCATATTCAAAGACTGTGAGAACTGAATTTCTGTACCTGGATGGAACTGAATTATAAATACGCAGCAGTCTCTTAAGAGGATGTTCAAACATAAGAATTACATAGCCTCACATTTGCTAATGGTATGCAAAACAGGCAAGGGGATGTGCAAAGTCAAACATCAGCAAATCTTAGTCTATATTAAGCTCAGCAGGAAGTTTAACACATTCAGTATCATGTTCATGTGGAAAGAATAAGAACCTCCTGACACATATCCATATTTTAATACTTACATGATCTGAAATTTTGTATTCAGCAAGGAGCTTACAAACATTTCCTTACTGTTGACTGTTCTGTTCAGACTACATGACACACATCAGTGTTATCTTGCTTTGCCTTTCTGTTTTTTCAGAATGGATTATAGGAATGCTAAAGGCACATGCCACATGGTTACTGCTAGACAGATGACGGACTCCAAGATCACATCCATGGACTGCGCTTTACAAAAATCATTGAAAATTGGAAAATTAAAAGTGTAGTAACTGTTAAAGGAATTCCATGATTTTCTTCTGACTTAATTTTTTTTTGAGGATTTCACAGTGATATACATGAAAAGTATATCATATAAATGCAATTTTAATTAGCAAGTTAAGGATTTTATATGCCATAAGTGTGTGTTTCTATAAAATGTGAGACATTTTAATTTCAAACTAGCAAAAACCTCCTAGTGACTCAGACTCAGGCTGCGCTTCACAAAAAAAGAACTACTAAAAAGAAAGTCCTAGAACTAAGGGGGGAAAAAATTAAATTCAAGCATACATAGATTCATAGTTCATGAAAAAACACAGGCAGTATCCCATAAAACACCAGAAGTCCTAATTGGAGCATTTGACCTACTCATTGGTAGAAACACTCTACCTTGTATGAAAATTAAAGCATTCACTCAAAGAAAGAAGCTCCTTAGATCTGAAGCAGCTCACCTTAATCATGATTGGGAAAACCGCAAAAGCATATTTTTTAACTGGAATTTTAAACATCACCGTGGAAACGCCTGAAATGCTTCAGAAATGTTGCATACTAATTTTGTCTGGTTTCCACTATCTTCTTTTCTATTAACCCTCACCTTTTCCAATACAGGAAGCCAAGATGTAACGAGATGCAGGTTCTTCAAACACAGCCATTCTCCATTCTGTGCACATTCTCTTAAAGTTTGAATAGCCAGGTCAGCTTGGCCCTGGCCCATGGCAATCTGAAATGGCAGACACAGTTGAATCAAGAATCTCTCAGACCTCATTTAACAGTTAAACACAAAATCATGCTTTCAAGTTAAGATACATATGTAAAAAAAAAAAAGAGTGCTAGATAACCAAAATTTTCTCTAATGTGATAGGTTACTAAAGTAGGGAAAAGATTAAGGGAAACAAGTTTTTCTTTGCAACTTATCCAGACAGAGTTTCTGAACAAACAACATTACCCAGTTTTTTAATGGAAAAAACCATACATCAGTTGGTGACAGTGATGGTATTCCCTGGGAAGTCTAAAAGCAATTTAAATATCAATGACTAAACTGCATTACTGCAGAACTGCAAAGGTAAGAGATAAATGAAAACAAAGTTTCTTTTGACTGGAAGTTAGGAGTACTTCCTTTGAAGAGAAATACTCAATTTTATATTAAGATGAGTGAGAAACGAAGGCTGCTCTTTTTCCAGCTGGGATATATGAATAGTTTTAACATATACTCCTTTCTTCACTTTTTATAGTACCGTATTAGTTCTACCTTAGAATCTATTTGGAAGCTATACATAACAAAAAACCCTGAACCAAACAAGTTGAAAATAAAGAGGTCTTAGCCAATCTGAAAAGTCTTGCCTTGGCATTATGAACTTCTGACTAAGGAAAACTGAGCATAATATATTGAAGTAATTGAAAATAGCCAAGAGAAGACAAAAAGTCGCCAGCAATATGGTAACAGACAGCATAAATTTAGCACTGTGTTCTTCATCCTATATAAGAAATAAATCAACAGAGAAGAAAATTCTTTTATGTTCAATTCAAATCACACGAGAAAGCATAGGAAAAAATAATAACAAAATATTCTCATTAGTAGGACAACTTCCAGATGATTTAGCTTGGAGTCTTGATCCTTAACTGAATACCATACTATGCTACATTTTGAAAGTCCAACATGTAAAGGATATTTAGAGATAAACATGAAAATCCATGTGGCAGGGTAAGAAATATGCATTCTGCAATGTTCACAGCTAGATAAGATGGCAGTAGGATCTAAATATTTATAGTTTGACGGGAAAAAAATATTATATCAGTTTATATTCCAGGAAAGGAACAATTTCAAGGACTATTTAAAAGCAACATTAAACTTGACATTTTCCATTTCTGTGCTAACCAGTGATCAGCTAGATAGCAACTTCTCTCCCCTTAATATGTCAAATGACAGAAGGAAATAATATTTTACAGAAAGTTATAAAGCATATTGGTACTGTTTATTGGGAATAGTAGGAAACCATTTGATTCATAGAATAATTTGAATTGGAATGGATCCTGGAAGGTGTCTAGTCTAATCTCCTGCTCTAAGTAGGGCCAGGCATGAAAGATCAGACCAGGAGCTAATGGCTTTGTCCAGTGGATTCTTGGGAACCTTCAAGGATGTAAAATTTCTCGAAATATTTTACAGAATTTCACAAAATACCTAGTATTCACAAACACTGAGCACCTGATTTATGTTTTCTGTTGAAGAAAGAAATGTGCAAATCCTATAAGCAGAGGAAATGATGAAGTCTAGTTTTCAGTGGGTTTTGTTTGTTTCAATTACTCCACACTAAAAAAGATAATGCTGCAGCATGTATAACAGTTCTCAGCCTCTTTTGTTCTTTTCCATCCATCTTCTCATTTTTTCCTTCTCCACATTGGAGGAATGTCACTTGTTTGGATTCTGCTTCTGTGAGCATGACTAATTGTGTCTCTATTCTCCAGCCCATTTTGCCAATGGAATGAGAAGTTAGTGTCAAGACAGGTGGGAACAACAAAACAACACAGACACCAAACTATGATTTTACATACTAACTTTCTTAAAAAACAAAGTAAAAGAGATACTACTACAGTAAAATTTTATACATTGTGGTTTTTAATCATTACACTTATCTAAGACTGACCTGATGGTAGCACTCGGTATTTCTTTCAACACTGGCAAGTTCCTGCAACTCTTGAGAAGGATCAGCACCAGGAGAAATTATTATCAAGATGGGCTCAATTTCCAGTGTCTCTTTATACAGACGCTTCATATTCAGAGGCGATGGAGATAATTCTTTTATTCCTACAATTAGAAGTAGAATTATTGTGAAAATAAAGTGATTATATGTGATGGAGTGCTTCATTATCCACTTGAGAGCTCATCTGGCTGCCAAGAGTTCTGTTCAGCAGACACCATAAAACTGATTTTAAAACGAAGAAAAAATCCTTACAACATGCCGGTATAAGGCACCCTATATTGATAAGAAAAATATACAAGCACAGCTTTGGATTTCCAGCTTGACAAATATAAACTGCAGTCTTATTTAGAGTGTAGTCTTGAGGAAAACATACAAAGAGAGAAGAGTGGAATGAGAAGCTATGCTATTTGCTAAAACTAATTGCAGTGTGTATGTCCACATGCAGAATTTCTCTCCTTACTGCCCTGAGAGCCTTAATTATTAGACATAAACAGTTCTTTGTACTATGATTACTTATGTCTATTATTTGCTTTAATATACAACTTAAATGTCTAGAATGTTGACCTAGTATAGGCAAGGGATTTACACATGAGCCCAAAGATACGTGTATAAGTGTATCATAAATTAAATAGTGTTAACCACATATTTTCATGCATCTTTAGACTGGCACTTAACTAGTGAAGCATTGGGTGTCATGAGAAATCACAACATACAGCAAGACAGAAGAGCCCAAATCAGTGACATCTATGCCACAACTACCAAAAGATGCAATACACACTTCCTTGAGGGCACAGTCTGTTTTCAGACTTGAGCTATTGTATGTTCCACATAGAACAATAGTACATAATTTGTACCACAGAATCATGAAAAGGTTTGTACCGGGACCTTAAAGATCATCTCGTTCTAACCCCCCTGCCATGGGCAGGGACACTTTCCACTGGACCAAGTTGCTCAGAGCCCTATCTAGCCTGGCCTTGAGCACTTTAAGGGATAGGACATCAACATTTTCTCTGGAAAATCTGTTCCAATGCCTCACTGCCCTCACAGGGAAGAATTTCATCCTAATATCTAAGGTGATTCTTTTCTCTTTCAGTTTGAAGTTGTTCCCCCTTGTCCTGTTACTACATGCCCTTGTAAAAAGTCCATCTCCAGGGCCCCTTTAGCTACTGAAAGGCTGTTAACATGGTGCATTTCGGTATAGCATGTAAAATAAAGAAATAAGCATGCTTTGGGTGTTACAAAATACATTCTTAGCCAATTCTTATGAACCTTAACTTCAAAAGAAATTATTTTAATCCCTCTTTATCCATAAATTTAAAAATATAGGTAAAAGTTGAGAAAAGTAAAAAAAGAAATATCTGGATAAAACAGAAGTGAAAGACTTTCTTGTGGGATATTACAGGTCTTTAGGAATTCATTTTTCTCACAGGAAAGCAGCCAAATGAGATTGGAAACTTAATGGCTCCCTTTAGAACTATGTAAAATAGTTCGTTTTAAGTTGTTTCAGGGCAAGGACACTGAAAAAGACATAGTTGAAAAAAACATGAAAAAATATTCATACAAGCATGACATCTTTTATTGGTTAGAAAGCGCTAGTCATGATCTCACTGATCTCACTGATATGCATGAAAAATCTGTGGATGATTTGAGGTGATTTAATGGTTTAGAAAATCCAAATGGAGTCAATGGTACTTTGCCTTCCTTGGTGAGGCCGCAGTTTCATTCACCAAAACCATTCCCTTGTGCAGCGTTCCTCCAAGGAACCATTCCCAGAACAAGCATTTCATGTAATACAGTAAGATTTGGAAGACAGTAAGCAAGCAAATAAACTTAGTCTGCATTCAGGTCTCTGCTGGTTTTTGAGCCACACACACTGCAGATCACTCTTGTCGTTTGATTCCAACAGGCAGGGACATTGTCAGCATGGGCCATGTCACCATGATCAAAGTACCCTCTCTATCTACTAATAACGTTTAACAGAGAAGCTATGCCTTAATGCTGAAAATCTCAGTCTGGGTGGCAGATATGGAGGCAATTTTGAGCAACAAATAATATCCACAGACAGCATAAGGGAGTAAGATAAAGTGACTTTTAAAACTTACAGTGTCCACACTGATGAGACACTCATAACTGCTAAAAACTCAAGGAAGGCTTTTGTGTACTGTACTGTAATATTAAGATTATCTGGCATATAGGTTTCAAACTCTGGATATAATAGACTTGAGAGAGGAAACAGGTTGACTAGAACAAATAGATGACCGTAGCATTGAATCACTAAATCGTGTATTTTTAAACAGACAGTAAAAATTATTACAGACCAAGAGTTAGACAAAAATGACTGATATTAATTAAATACTCTTTTGAGACTCAGTTCATAAAATCTCAAACCTAATGGTCTTTAAATGGTAAATGACATTAAATAAAATAATATTTATGGAAAATCTGAGTATAGGGAGAGTTCTGTAGTGTAAAACTTACAGAACACCAGTTATCTTCCTTTCTTAATTATCTAGTGTTCAAGAATTAATTTTAAAAATCTGACAGGTCCTTTTATTATATTTTCAATCACTGTGCAGCATAAACCAAGCCATTTTAAAAGCACTTTTAAGAATATTTTACAAGAACAAAATCAGCAAACCCATTTACAGCATATTTTCATATGCTAAAACTCAGGGATTCCGTAAGAACTACAAAATAAAAGAGAAATATAGGACAAAAAATGATATTTAATTGTTGCATAGAAATACCCTGGTGAAAAATTAACTTACCTAGGGTTTTACACGCAAAAAGAGCCATGGCACTCTGTAGCCTGTCTGGTCTGACAGCCTGGACCACAAGTACCTGAAAATAAAATATATTCAGAGGAGATGAGTCTATAAAAGTATATAGTGACAATTTAAAATGCAAGACTCTTCCATGTAGGATGAATCGTTCGAATTTATCTTAGGAACAAACTTATTTTGTCTGAATATATAGAGCTATCTGATCATTCCTTTCCAAGACAATCTACTGGAATTGCTCTTTTCTAAGTGGCATGTTCTATCAATAGAATCAGAAAATAGATCTATACCTAATGTCTATTTGTAAGCTACAAACTTTTCTACAATGTTTTAGAAAAAAAGTAGCTATGTGGGTAGCTAGAATGACAGAAAGCACACTTAGCTTTATACTGGTAATCTAAATTCTGTGCACATATATAGGCAGCAATGTCCTACGTGAAAAAGTAATATTTCTGGTTTCAGTTCAAACTAATTTATGGGTGGCACATCAATCTTGCTACATAGTTTCAGTATACTTCATCAACAGAAACATTCCTAATACTTTCTGTACAAGAAATAAGGTACACTGATCATTCCAGATTTACTTTCCCATGAACGCAGACATTTTCTGACAACACACTGCTCATATAAGAAGTGCTCTTCAGCATTTCATTGAATCAAATATGACTCAGACAAATTCCTTTCCAAAATGGTTTATTCCTAAATTCCATGCATGCTATTTCAGAAATTTTCCTCCTCCACAAAAAACTCCAAATAGACAGCTGCTAAGAGCCAATCAACGTGAAACTCTATTGTCTAATACCTCAATACCTCATCCTTTCTCTGGACTTTTTTATGTAAAGTAACTTCAAATGAAAAATCACAGCGTCATTTCAAATTAAGTAACAACACCTTTTCATTCATAAGCACAAAACTGATTCTATTTTTCTCTTCCAGTGGAAAAGGACCTTCGGGTTGAGGAAGGAACTTGCCTTTCCCATATTCTCCGTGAGTTCTTTATTACCAGGTTTTCAGAAGTCATTTTTCATTACTTTTTCATTTTTCTATTCTAAAAAAGCAGAGGCTGCTACTGCATTTTGTGTCAGATGTGTGAGTTTGCACATTCAGTGACGAGGTAAATTAAAGATGCTCAACAAACTGACACATCCAGCAGTAACAAAGCAACCATGAAAGAATTTTAATACCTATTCATAAAATTAATTCTGTGTATATTTCTAAAGAACTTGTTACCTTGCAGGGTATACTCAGTTGCAGCTAATATACCAACACTAAAATGACTCAGATAACAGAGAAATAATACGCATTATAGTAAAAAAAAATACATAATCCTTAGACTAAAAAAATAGTTAAAGTGTAAGACAGTGTAGATACTCTCACTGATTATAATTCAATCAGGCCTGGATGTCAAATTTACTTTCAATGCTGAGCTCATAATTAATATTATGAATGAAAAGATTACCTGCTGAAACAAGGAAATTCTTTTTACAACAGAAGATGGAAAGTCTTGTTCACATATAGAGCTCTGAGAAAAGGTGCGCCACAGACTTTCATCTTCAAAGCAAAGTGTCTGATAGAGACTTGGGAGAGACAGCTACAAAACAAATGGTGTAGATTTAACTGTAAAGAAGAATAGCCATTTGGACATTGTATATTTACATTTATTTCCAAATATCACTATGACCACTACTTGTGCAAATCACAAAATTCTATTTTATCCTTGGAGTTAGAGAAGAAAAGAGTACATTTTAAATCTAACCACTTGTTTACCTATTCCCTGGAAAGGCTAAATCTATATTGCACTATAATTTAGTTTTAAACCTTAAGGTTCTTTGATTTTAAACTTTGGGCTCTACCTTTAAGTCCTTTCCTCTAATGACGATCTGCTATCAGTAATGGTTTGCTATCAGTGCATGCTACTGATTCACTCAGTTATTCAATTTCTGTTTGTTTGTTTGTTTAAATCTTTAACTATTATGCTTGCCACATCATTATTGTGATTGTTCCTGATTTGTGGTTGAAGAGAAATTAAATAGTGAACTTTCTAAGTTTAGCAAAAAAAGTCCTTGCCAAAGACCAGTAAATGCTTTTCTTCTTGCTGATGAGCTACATGAAGGAGGAGAAGAGCCTAAGACAGAATTTCAGGACTAGTATTTTCCTTTAGTTCCCTTCAGGATCAGAGAACTTCAACATTAACTGTGGTAGGAGGAATCAACGCAAAAAAGTGGTTTTGTTTTAGTTCAATCTGGGAAATCACAAACTCTGAAACACCTATAAAGATGTACAGAGAAATCTGATGAAGAGAATACTAATTTCTGAATTAACAGTTTATGGCTTTTAATACAATATGGAGTGATTTGTGAAAGTCATTACATAAGTGAAATCTACAACTAAATATTATTTGCAATTTTTCCTCTATCTTCCTATCTATAAAAATTTTAGTACCTTGGGTAGACTTACAGTATTTTCTAATCTCAGTGAGATGACAGGTTCACCCACACGCATTGAAATGCATTGTTAGATGGGGTAGAAATGTACATGAAAAAGGCTCAGAAAAGTGATATTAAAATAAAAAAAAAAACAAATGAACTTTGTTTTTTTATTCAAGTGAGTATATATTAAGCTACAGCTTCTGGAAGATAGAATAAACACCTTAAAGTCACAAAATCTTTTGATGTGACAAATAAATATCTGAGTATTCAAGTCCAAATTGCTATTTGCCAAAAACAAAGTTCTTTAAATTTAAATTCAACAGACCACATGATGTATACCTTCAAAGATGCTGCTGCCCATACTCGATCCTGTTCTATCCAAGAAGGAATCTGGTCACGAGCACTTCTTTGTGAATCCTTATGGAAGCAAGTTACGTTACACATGGAGGTTACACAAATTTTTGTGAAACACTATATGGAGTAATAAGATTGTGAAACCCATGTTTTAATAAAAATAACATTCATAACAGCAATCTTTCTGTGGTCTTTTGCTAAGTTCATAAATGGCATAAAAAAGCTACTGAAAGATTTAAATACGACATACTGTTCACATTAATATTTGCTTAGTTACTTAAGCCTGAAAATACTTTACCATTTAGAGTATTCTTTTGACACAGTCAATCCTAAGTAGTTTTTCATTAAAAAAAAGTGACAGAAATGACTGGCTATCTGCATAGGCCGTCTGAGAAACTGACTTCAAAAAACAACCCCATTGCACATATTTAAAATCATGAAGAAGATGGTTCTTCACACAAAGGGCAAAACAACACTTCTGAACATCTCTGCACTGGTAAAACTTGGCCACAGCTCTACTTTTCTGCTCTTTAGATGTTTGGCATGGAGGGTATTACAAGGATGAACAACACTGCTTAAGCTCCAGTGGAATTCCTATATTCACTATACCATTTGTTATTACAAGATCTTACAGTACACATTAACCAGTCTGAGCATGGAAATGTATTTGGATCTTTCAACCAGTGAGCAACTTCAACAG
Source organism: Eulacestoma nigropectus (assembly GCA_013397775.1). Classification (NCBI taxonomy): domain Eukaryota; kingdom Metazoa; phylum Chordata; class Aves; order Passeriformes; genus Eulacestoma; species Eulacestoma nigropectus. The sequence continues at coordinate 50,151 of VZTE01005490.1, read as the reverse complement.
TAATCTTAAATGCTCAGCAGAAAAAACCAGAAATTTTCTTGTGAAAGGGTATCTCAGCCATCAGTTACAAAGCCTGAGAAAGAACAAAACTAGGAAACTTGGAAGCAGTTGTAGGAACAAATTTGAAATGGGTCTGCAATATATATTCCATTTAGAATTGGGCTGAAGGACACACACACACAGAGTCTTTCCAAAATCTATGGGTTGTGTGTTAGGCAGGGTAGAGGTAAGACTGGTATTAAATTCCATTATACAGTCAGATCTCACATTGCCTGAAAATGGCCTACAGAACAAGAACATACTTGGTAATCACCCAGTTCACTGACATTTAACTGAGTTACAAAGACTCCAGAGAGATGAAGGGGGACTTCTGCAGTCACACTGAAATGCAAAGCCTGTAGTAGAGCCATCCAATCGCTAGAGAAACTGGATTTTAAGGATCATTTTAGCAACCAGCTGCCTGAGAAAACCTGAGTAATACATTATATTTTAAATGACTTGCCACTTCTACCAGCATGCATGGGAACACAGTTGCTCTCATGAATATTCTAAAATCAAAGTACCTGCACTGGTCACTGTCTTGTACCACTCAGTGTACAAGATACCCTGATAGATATTTAAACAACACTACAGGTTAAAAGTAGTCATGAACGATGAAAAATGCAGCTGAGCCTGAAGGAAGAAAAGAGCAGAAAAGCAAAACAGGAGGCAAAGACTGAGCTCATGCTTCCTGATTGTGCTCATGCTTCCTAAAAACACCTTTCAAAACCTTTGCCAAAATATTTGGTTCAAAGGGCTATAATGGGCAAGATTATGGAAAGCTTAGCTTTTTTCTCTACCCTTTCATACTGGAATGTTATGTTAATGGTATACAGATTCCATAGAACTGAAAGACACATAGTAAACTACAGCATGCTTGGTCAGGCGTGCAAAGAAAGTTTCACAAGCTTGCTCAGTTACCTAGGAAAACATGGAAATACATCTCCACATGTAGATCCCTTGACACAGGAAAAAAGCAACTCAAAGCTAACAAAGTGTGTGGACAATTTCATTAGTCCATACAAAAAGTACAACTCATACATGACTCTGGGAGAAAGGGGGATTCAGAAACACTGATTTTAGTTACAGAAGAGGGCTGAAAACCTCCTCAAACATGCAATTCCCAATTGTCATCCCAGTAACAGAAAAATAAAAGAAAATATGCAACAAAGGCAGAAAGTTGCTCAAATTGGAAAACTACTTGCCATGGTCAAAAAGTTTTTAATAAATTTATATTTCTATATTACTATGTAAAAAGTTACTTGTTTCTTTAATGTATGAATACAACTAATTAAACAACACAGTAAGAATACAACTTTAACTTTTTAGGATAAAAGTAAATGTTCCTTCTTTCAAAATATGAAAATAAATGTAGCTTACTGATTTTCTGATGGTGTCTCCAATGATCACACCTGTAAAAGTCTCCCATTCCTGAGGGGAAAAAATGAACAACTCAGATAAGTCACAAGACATCTTTAAGAATAAAGATTAAGATGTAGTAGCATGTAGGCAGAGCAAGAAGATAAACAAATTAAATCCTAGATTCTGAAAGAGTTCCAAGACATTTTTTAAACGCTAGGTGATGCTACCAGAAAGTAATTCCTTTTGCAGAATCCAAGCTAAGTGACTGCAGCACTTTATAAGAAAAAGAAGCCAAGGGGAAGTTCTATACTTTCTCAGCACCCACAGCTCCTACCCAGACTGCCCATGTATAGACTATCAGGAAGAAACAAATGTGGCTGGCAAGGACACACATCCTGCCTGGTGGGGCATCAGCAGCCCACATAGAACAGGTAACTACAGAAAGCATGATTGAATTTATGTATGATTAAAGCCTTTAGACTTTATATGTATCCAGGAAGACAGTTTTTAATCGTTTTAAAACAGGTCAGACAAGTATTTAAAACCATTAGAAATTACATAATCCTGTATTTGGAGGTGACAAGAAATAGACTAAAAATTCTTCATAAATACTGAAATTTTGCATAATTAATATCTATATTCTATGATAAAGATTTTTTTTATTAAAGACAATAGTAACATTAGAAATTTAAAAGTCAATTGACTAAGAGTAGTTCTGCTGATACAAACCCCAGCATAGTTTTTTGCACCCATCAGTCTCGCTGTCTTGAAACAACTCCCTCCTCTTTCAGTTACAAACTGATGCTCGTCTCCCAATTACAAAGAAAATGCTTGTGCACACAAAAATGCATGGAGTATTTTTTGGTTTGTGCAATATTGTTATGAAGAAAAGCAGAAGTATAATATACAGAGACATATAAAACTACCTCAGAAAAAATCTATACATGTTGATTCAGAAAGAGAAGAACCAAGGCATTCTGTAGTATATTGTTGAAGTTGTACTATAAATTTCATATTCCTAGGCAAAAAAATATTTAAGTGCAGAAGGTTGAATTCTTTTGGGACAGGGACTTAGAATACTAAATTCTCTAGCACCATATTAAGCAACTCCTAGTCTCATCACATTAAAAGCTTTAGAAGAAATAATTATAAAAGAATAACCACTTCAGCTTCATTTTCCTCACTAAGTATTTTGCACAAGCACTCTTAACAATTTAATTAAAATAACTTCTACCTTTCAGAGAAGTAAAAAAATTATTGATATTATTTGCCTGTTTTCTCTCTTGAGTATTCAGATATTGCAGAAATATGCATTATATACAACCTTGATTAAGCTGTCTAAGAGCTCTAATAGCTGATGTAAATGAATGCTAAACAACAGAAACCAACCCAAAGGGCTGTACTTACAAACACTTAAGAAGCCAGGATTTAATTTAGTCAGAAAACTGTTTGCAGGTTGCTGCCTTCATGACTTTAGAAACGCAAGCAAAATAAAGCAAGGTATTTTCAGAAGCTCAAACAAAATAATAAACATGAAAGAGGGAACTTTGGATAATGAAGAGCAGCCAGGATACACTTCTACTATCAAGATGAGTTATATTTATGAGGCCACATCATTGCTGGAAGACAGGGATGTCACTTTATCAATCCGTATGTCTACAATGAAACTACTCCACATTCATAACATCGGAAGGCTCCAACCAACTTTTTTTGAACCTTGTACATTAAGCTCACATTTTTCATATAATCAAGTTCCATTACTTCCTTCAAGTGTATTATCTGCTTTTTACCTTTACCTCTATAATGGACTCTCCTCTATCGAACTGACATCTGCTATCATTTGATGTCCCTTCTGGTCTCCAGCTTCCAGTACAGAAAGCCATAGTTTTGTCTCTCCTTTCCATGTAGGTACTTCAGATAATTAAATGTGTCTTGACTCAGGATAATCAGCCACGTTTAAACAATTGTATTAAGTCAATTATGCATACTCTTTCACTGTAGGCACACTTTACAGGGTTAATCTGACTACACTACAGACAACTACAACTAAGTCCTACATCTATTGACAAAAACGTTTTTTCTACTTATTTACTTTTTGTATTAAGTTTGAGTAAAATACTTGGGGATTTTCTTCGCCAGTACTTACATTCTCTTGAAAAAGTTCAGGGTGCATTCCTCGTACAAAATGTAGAGCAAACATTAGCTGATCAGCCTGAAATAAAAGCAGCAAAAATGTACTTATATACTCAGCAAAAGTCAAATTTCTGGTTCTTTTTAATAAGTTACATTTCTTTAAAAAAACACCTCTAATTCGATAGTAATGACTTAATGGCATATATCCTAATGTAAAATTGCTACATACTTTTGCAACTTAGACACAAAAACTAACTCAAAGTGGGCTGTGGAGTGGGGGGTGAAGAGGCCCCTACTAGGAATTAGTATCAAACTGTGCAAGGCACTGAAGTTCTCATTTTATTGATAAACATGAATATCATAAGACACTGAGAACAAACCATACCATTTAACTCTTTCATCTTCTCAGACAAGGTCTGTAAGCAAATCCATATCAAAACTGCATATTAGGATGCTCCCTGGATGATCTAGTATCCAAAATTTGAACAAGAATCGTTTGGAAGAATGCTAACTGGCCCAGACTAAACTTGTTTTGACAAATTAACAGGAAAGGTGGGCCAGTTACAGTGCTCAGGCAAATTTCTTTGCACCACTTCATTGAGTTGTATACATGAAGCCCATGTACACATAAATAATAACCACAGACAGATAAAATCATTCTTCCCAATTCTAACACACTTCAAAAGGTATAAACTTGTATCAGCTGTACCTTTTATGAAGACACTAGTAAAGCCTCAGTGTCACAGCAGTCTTCAAAAATTTTCATGGATAAAAGGAAGAATTAGCAGTGAATTGTTGATGGTGTGAAGAGTTTATTTGTTCTCTCCATTATTAGAACACAATAATGTGTTCTAATTGCTGGATGGACCGTTAGTTTGAAGCTGTACAGTAACACACTTTCAGTATTTTCTAAACTCCAATCTGATCGCAGTTAAAATCTTTCCTACTATAAATCTCTTCTCTGCCTTGCATTTGAACTCTCTACTCTTTTCTTACATATAAAAATAGCTGCCTTCCATATTCACAAGATGGATTGACTTAGTGGAAGGCTTCACATATGCATGACTTCAAAGATAGACATTAAAGATTATGAGACTATTTCATGAGAATCCACTTGGACTTTGATAAACAAAACCCCTTAGAAATAACTGCTATCCCTATATCCTCAATATAGCATTACTAGATTAAGGGACAGGGGGAGGAGGTGGCGTAAAGTTTTCAAGGTCTCTCCGTTCTCACAGATCAAACTACAGACTTGCGCGATTTGTACTGCTCAAATCATATATGCAGTGGTACTATGAGACAAACACCTCTTGTTATGACAGTTCCATGTGAAAGTAAAAATTAAAACTGAAAATGAAAGGCGTATCTTCCCTGGGTTTTCAATAAGAAAGCAAGAAGTGAAAAGACACTTGACTGAAATAAAGAAGAAATATACTAAGAACGTTATATGGAGAAAGAACAAGGAACAGATAGAAACAAACAAGGTAGCAGGTAGACATTTGGGACAGGCTGTGAAAAGAAAAAGGAGAATATCACAATCTAAGACTTTTAGAAACACAGAATCATCTAGGTTGGAAGAGAACTTTAAGATAACCAAGTCCAATCATCAACCTACCAAAATCACTTTTGTTTCCTTTTAAAAAAACCTATACCGAAACACAAAAAAAACCCCAAATAATCACATGAAACCTTACATTTAGGAATGCAAGAAATAAGAGCAAATGCAAGAAGAGTGCTCAGAATACTGCAAAGCCCAGGACTGACTCTGAAGCCAGAATGAGGCAGAGAGGTAGAGAGAGCTCTGTGGAGATATGTGCATTAGCAATATTAATTTGGTCATATCCTGATTTTTAGTCCTCCTCATTTAGCATGTTAATTATTGATACTGTCATTTTTTCCATCTATGACAGAATATTGCTTATTTAAAGTAGATCAAGTGTTGACTGTTGAAAGAATACTTTCAAATCCAGTGCACTGTATAAAAGCCAGAAAAAAATACAATCTTACCTTAAACAAACAACGACAAACATATTCATACACTGTATGTTTCAATGAGCCAATAAGCAACTTGATTCTTTCCTCAGTATTACCTGAATCCTAAAAAAGAAATTTCAGATTTCAAAAATTCATGTGGAAGTAAAAAACTTTTCATGTGCTTTGTAAATTTCAGCAAAATGACACAAATAATCTGGACTCTAAGTGACAATAGTTCTAAAAACATTAATAAATTCATCTGCAACTATCAATGAGCAGATGATTAAATGGGAAGCTCATGCTGAAGTGCTAAGAAATAAATATTGTGGCACTGAATATTTTGACTACGAACATGATACAACTTTGTGTATAAGATGAAACACATCGGGAATGAGAAAACAGTTTCTTCTCCTAACATTAATATCATTGAAATCTCATCGTTTTCATGTGAAAAAAATTGCTTATGCATTGATTTACTACATTTGATACTACTAAACAAGTATGTTGATCTTAAGTGTAGTTATTAAACTTCTAGTCAAATTTGGCCCAACTGAAATGAACATTGTAGAAAACAGTAAGTGTACACTGTCCCTCAAAGCTCATAGACTGAAAGACTAATTCTAACAGGAAAAAATTTGAAAGATAGGACAAAAGGAGAAAGGGTGTTACAAGTAGTATGAGTTCCTTTCTACCATGCTGGAATTTGAATGATGAGTTTAAGGAGGGCAGCTGGGCAACTGATTTGCCTAATACCTTTCCCATGTCTAATAGATCACTAGTCAAAAATGAAGAATTGGACAGAGGACAAGGAAAAAAGAAAGTAAGCGATGAAGGCAAAAACAGAAGTTGAGCTTTTTAAGATTATAGGCAGGAAGAAGAAAAATCATGAAGGAGTGTGAGAGTAAGAACAAGAAGTTAAAACCTCATGTTGTGGAAAAGAAGTAATAGGAACTTTAAAGAGGTAAAGTTCACATAGTCAGAGCTGTGTTCCTAGTAATGACTGGAGCTGAAGGAAAATTGCAATCACAGATGCCAGAATGAAGGTGAATCTGAAAGAAACATGATGAAAGGTTGGTGAATGATTTTCTAAGTAGAAACAAAGAAAGATACAAAGTATTTTGGAGATGCTGAATAAAAAGAAAATGCACTATTACTCAGTATGGGTATTTAGATCTAAAGAGTGAGGCGACAAGGGATAAATTCATTCTGTACTTCAGTAAGAATACACTGACCTGAGAATACAGAAGAATAAAAATTACACTTTAAACAGGACAGGCTGCAGGCATGCTTACAAACTGCACAAAAGTAGATAAAGTTTTCACCTTCCCTTGGGTAAATGAACCATGTAGAAATATAGGTCTTCTCTTATTCTATGCCTTATTGATAAAATTAGCATTATTAGCATCTTAGATCATTAATTTATTTAAATAAAGCCTTCAGTAAAGTCATAATCAACCTCCATTTTCCTAATTCACCGTAGACAAAGAGCAAGCCTGAAATCATGAAGAGTTACTTTGCTTTCAGATGTACGGAAATTCTGTGATTAACATACAACATAAGACAAGTTAAAAGTCCATGTGCCTGTATTCTGAACATCGAAAGCACAACAGGTCAGCATCACTACTTATTATACACTTCATCATGAGTTACCATAAGCTTTTTTAAAAAAAAATGTCCAAAGTAACTAATAAATTCTAAGGATCAAAGCAGATGGATTCTTCTGCAGCATTAGCAGCTTCAGGAGAAGAGAAAGTACCTGCTTGCTTCGCAGAGCTCTTTGGAAAAGCCGCAGGAACGCCGCCAGACTAAAGCGGTACATATTATTAATTTTGGACAAGTCAGAGATAATGAAATACATTTTGCTGGCACTCTCAGCCAAAGGGAGATAGGCGTCCCTTTCCTGTGGAGAAAAACAGCACACACATGAAAAAAGAAGGTGCATTACTGCCACCTACTGATTATTGCATAAACATTTACTCATCCCATGGAGAAAACATTCCTATGACTCCCACTGCTTTAGAAAACCAAATCCTTTCCAAGCCTTCACATTGAGGGACCAACACTCCAGACTTCAACAATATCTTTAGATTTCAAAATTGGAAGTAAACATTTTTAGCAAAAAATTCTTTAAATGATGAAGAACATGTTGGAAACTAATCCCTAGGGTACTAAGGTCTTTTCCCATCACAGAACACATCCCAAAATTCAATGGGAAATTTTAAACTAAACAAATAGAACACAGAAGAAAACTCTGAAATCTGTCACAAAAAGAGGATGTCAGATGAATAATATCACCAACGATCTAAACTTTTCCAATAGCAAGGGGCATATTAAGCAAAAACATCCATATGAACTACAATGTTTGCAATAGTGGATGGCAAAATTAAGGTCAAAACCCATGACTTGCCAAAATTCCTTTAATTCAAACTGGCAGACTTTAAATTGTGTAACTATTCAGCACACACAAAACAAAGCATTTTAATTACTGAAAATACTGCATGTACTTGCATATATCAAATATCATTTCCTCAAAAAAACCCAATTTAATATGTCACTCATCTTATAACCCTGTGGATATATGTATCTTCTCTAGATAAAAGATGACTATTTTTAGCAGGAGAAAAACAGTACTTAAAGATTAAAATATTCTTCTACCTTATCAAGGAAACTCTGAAGTCTGAAAGATTCAGCCAGTGATTCTTGGATGAGTGCACTGCTAGCTTTAGTTTGATTCAAAGATTCAATCAGATCCTTATTTTCTAGTATATTGCCTTGTGATGTGGCAAGTGTCTGGAAAAAAGAAAGTCATCTATGTTACATTAAAAATAAAAAATCCTAAAAAGTAACCATTTCAGAAGCTATCTTTCTGACCTGTACATATTTCTGAATCACTGAATGCATCTAAAGAAAACAGGTGGTTACTCCAAAAACTGAGATGTTTTTTAAAGAAGTATGGAAAATAAAGCTCAAGAACGTACTCCAAAAATCCAGATTCTGAAACACAGGTTATCAACAGGCTTTTGAGAATGATTTCTGTGATCAGAGTCTTAGGCATCAAAATCCCCATGGTAAATACAGATTAGGGTATTTTTTTTCTTGTGTTTAACTTCCCATTTAACCTGAAGTTGGCTACTTGTAACAACTTCCTGTACACAGTCATTAATAAATTCATTTTCCTTCAAAAGCATTCCAATATCTCCTATACAATCTAGTTCTCATTTCCAGCTGACATGAATATTCACATCACAACAATTTAAGTTTCATAATCAAAGATGACTTCAATATCCTTGAGATTACCCCATAGTTTTCCTGAGTTGTCCTCATTAAATTAAGCAATTAAGCAATTAATTTCACTTCTAATTAGTAGGAAAAGCTTGAATAGTTCACTTACATTTAAGGGTTTTTTACTAAACTTCAGTAAATATACATCAATACATTTATTTTAGTCAGACAGAAAATTGGCTGCCCATCAGTCAAACCAGTTCTGAGCAACCACCTGTAGGACAGCATTTTAGCATATCTGGAGGAAGAGATTCACCAGTTAGAGTAGTGGAATGCACTTACTTCTCTACCTGAAGCAAGTTTAGGACAAGATCACCTGCTTTTTCAAAGATTCCAATTAATCTATGAGGAATCATACTGTGAGCTATGAGACAGCATGAGTGCCAGAACAAAAACCAGTACAGTACTTCAGATGGAATGGCAATGTTGCTTTAAGACTAACCTGAATTTAGCTAGACCTCATACAACATTGACTTCTTTGTTGACAGAGTCCATGTAGCACCTGCCAGTTTCCACCAAGCTTTAGGTTTCTTTCTTCAGGGTCAAAGAGTATCCTAACTCCAGTGCTAACAGGAATTCCAAAATTGAAATCAACCTTGCTGTTAGTACTCGGATGCTTTTTGTTACAGAAAGCTGAGGCATCAGCTACTTCAAGTTTTGTACTTGATAATTCAGATCAGACAAATGAAAAATATTTTTGAGTTCCAAGATCACAGAAGAAGTGTGCCCTAAAAAGTGAAATTTGTTTTATTGCATCTCTGAACCCTCAGCATCCGGTAGACAATAAGATGTTAAAATGGTCAAATCTGGATATGGAATTTTGTTAAGAGAGCAAGTTTCCTTCTTCTTGTAAGAGAAATCTGCCCCATCAGAGTTTTAAAAAAGGGCTGACCTTAGTATTTGAGAATTAATAGAGAGTTCAATAGAGACTGTAAATGTGGAAATTCAAATCACATCAGATAATTATGTGCAAAATTCTAAAACTGAGCTATTAATCATAGAATCATAAAATGGTTTGGGTTGGAAGGGATCATCTAGTTCCAACCCCTCTGCCACAGGCAAGGATGCCAGTCACTACATCATGTTGCTCAAAGCTCCATCCAAACTGGCCTCGAACATTTCCAGGGATGAGGCATCCACAAGTGCTCTGGGGAGCCTGTTCCCAGAGGTTCCCAGAGGAACTGGTGCCTTACCACCCTCACAGTAGAGAATTCATAGTATCTAATCTAAACCTATCCTCTTGCAGTTTAAAAGCCATTCCTCCCTTGTCCTGTCACTGCATGTCCTAGTACTAAGTCGCTCTCCAGCTCTCTTGTGGGCCAGTGTAATAAATGACCAGTCTAATCTGTAAAAACTATTATCTTATGCTAATCCATTGCACTCAATACTGCAAAGTTATGTGACTTAGCTACAGATTGAGGGTTTTAAGGCACAAGGTCAATCTCCCTGCATCTCTGACCTTCCAGAAAGACAGGATTTGAGGATCCATTCCTACAAGCATGAAGTACAATTTACGTGAAACCCATGGCAAGACACAGACAAAAAATAAAACAGTCCTTCCTTGTAAGCTACCTTTTTTCATAGAGGTGAACAGCTGTTTCTGAGCATAAGTACTTTCAATAAAATAAAGAGATGAACTGAAAATTGAGAATATTAATTTTAAATGCAAGACAGGGAATGTTAACTGTAAAGAATATTACAGCTCACTGCTAATAAGAAACAATTGTGGAGGCTTAAAATTTTAAATGTCTCTCTCAGCAATCTTTCCATTTTGTAGTGGGAATTTTTTATCGTTTTCACAACACAGGATCATTTCTCAACTTGAGAAAGAATCCTTTGACATGATTCACAAGCTTAAAAATGTGGGGTTTTTTTTAAACTCATAATTTCAAAATGAAATTGTGTAATTTTTATAAAGTGTTCTCTTCTTGGTGTGTTAAAATTAATTAAATTTCTAATCAACCTAAATCAGTCTAAATCTAGCTCACCAAATTCATAAATTTAACTATGAAAAGCTTAATGTATTGAAATACTACAGTTTCATACATTTTTATCTACTCTACTCTTCCAGCAGGTCCAGGCAAATAATGCCTTTATTATCTCTAATCAAAAATCCTGAGGGCTCATTACTCCAACACTCCCAGCATCTTCATTCAAACACATGCCAATGTGATCATTATCTTATTGGTCTAACAAATACAAAAGAGGTAAATTTGTTGTACCTCCAAAAGAGAATCCTCAAGCTTAGCTAACTGTATCTTCTTTTCTTCTTCCTGTTGTAACAGTTTTGTCTTCTGCTCTTCCAAATCAGGCTTTTCATGCTGAATCGTTAATGCCAAAAGCTAAAAACAAAGAGAGAAAACAAAAACAGAGTTGGGTTTTTTTCTGCATTTCCACTTAAAGAGGGGTCAGTTTTCACGGATACATTGTATGATGCCAATTCTCCATCCCCAGAGGAAGGAGGAAATACATGGTTAGCTATGCTTCACATTTTTAATTCTATCTTACTTATCAATATCTTATCTACCCCATTCTAAGCCTCTTGTTAATATAGAAAAACCTGTTCCATGCCAAATAAAGAGGGATTTTCTTCCCTTAATTTATCTCTCTTCTTTTTTTTTCTTCCATTTGTATGTTACATTTTGATTTCTAGACTTTACAGAGAAAACCTCAAAAGCTAATAGCATTTTAAAGGAAATAAAATACACAGTATTTTGGTTTCACTACATTTTTTTCTGTACACAAAGTATCTTGATGGCACCAGCATTACTCTCTAAGTAGGACACTGGAGAGCTGTAACAGAAATGTTTCCATGGTACCATAAATGCATCTTGAACAGAATGCAAAGGCTTAGCAATTAATTTGTTGCAACTGAAGTCAATGAGAACGTTTTCATTTTCGCTACTGGACTCCTTGGTTCCAAAGTGCATAAAAATTTTACTATTTATATTTGTGAGCTAGAAAATACCTCCATAACCATTAACACAAACTGCACCAGAGGGTTTATTCAAGATGCTGGACGCAGCTATGTGTGTTCACTATACATACACTGGTTTTATTCTAAATGCCTACCTGTCCTCTTAAGCCACTTGCTGTTGTGGTAAAGTTTACTTCTGTAACAATTGAAGAAGCATCAGGTGGAATGAAGGGATTTGGGTTCCTTGTCGATAGAAAAAGACGGAACTCTTCATTATAATCTATCATTTTTTCACCTATTTGTACAGCGTAACGGGGTCCTGTAAATAATAAACAGATGTTATACTCACTCTGATTGGAACATGCTAAAATTATCTGAGAACAATGGTATGAGTGTAATACTTTATGACCAATGGATCTAAATATATTTTACAATATGTATTTATAAATCGATTGGAAAAAAATACAAATTCAAAAAATTTAAGGAACATATCCTACCCTGCATTGTTAGAGAAAAAAAAAGTAATAAATTAGCACTAATATAGGAAAGTGAGACAGTAAGAATATTTAATACAACTGAATAGTTTAATTATCCTTACCCAGAAAAAAAAGCATAAAAGACAAAAAACGCTCATGAAATAAAAGTAATACTAACGACTTTTTGAAATCTTCAGACCATGACTAGGAGACAAACACCACAGAGGAAGACCTCAAGAATCCCTCTTATGTGGAAGAATTTCGTCATAATTTAAACATATTCCTTTACCTTTAAACATTGGTCTACCACCCTATACTAGCCATAATTATATACTAGCTAACTAGATGGTTTAGTATTTCCTGAAATTTCATCCAAACCCATTAGATTTCATCTCTGGATCTATTTATTTGTAGAAGGTTGATGTTGCTGTATAATCATAATTCTATTAAGATATTATTTTCTACGATAACTGTTATACAGCAAGTCTATGACATTAAAGATGCTGGAATATCTAGACAGTAGAATGAAAGAAAAATATTCCATCAAGAAACATCCCATAAATTTGTATTATTAGAAATACATTTAATTTAATCATATTATGAAAGAAACAAGTGATTTATTAAATAATTGATGTCATGGTTTCAGTCTGTTTATACTCCTAATATTTCTCAATATGCCTGTTACAGAATAAAACTACATGTACAACCCCCTCACCCATCTTCCATAACAGGTTTCCATTCTAGCAGGGTTAGAAAAGAATAGATTCAGATAATTGCATGATTAGAGTAAGATTTTGCCTCCTGATACTGAAAAAGAAGTAAGAAGAGAATTATAAGACAAAAAGTGAAAATTTCCATTCCAGAAAACTTTCCAAGATGGCATACTTAGGTTCTTCTCTATTTTTAGCACTGAGTGCAGATCAGAAATATAAATCTCTTGCTAAACACTGGTAGAGATGAAAATCACATACCAATTTTGCTTCTATGCCAAAGATCAGAATAAATTTTAGGACTATGTTGTAAAAATGTCAAACAGAAAATGGAAGCTGTACAAAGACGAATTTACTGCAGTATATGCGTTCACATTTTTCTTAACATTTCATTCCAAATAATGAAGAGATGTACAGTCATCACAAGCAAAATAATGCAGACAGGCCCCCACAGACACATTCTGACAAAAAGAAGGAGCACATGCTTGCTTTTAAAGTGATGGAAAAGATTCAATTAGTGACCCATTCTTCCTGTTCCAACAACAGCTCTCTAGTCTGGACCCACACAGACCTGGTATTAACATAGCTCATTAACAAGCAAAAGAGGATGTCTGAGTGTTATGAGCAATTTTCCTGAACAAACTAGTATATTTGAATTCAATCTGCTTTCTCAACAGTTCTGCAGACAGTCATCCCTCACACAGTATCTCATCCGCTTTCCATAATTCAGCAGCAGCTAGAGAGTAAAAAAAAAATTACAGTGTTCTACCTAAGCCCCTACAGATGCCTGGAATCACCACTTTGGTGGTGTTCTTTTAATGACAATAAACAAGTACATCTGTAATGGAAGACTGATTTAAAATAACATTTTCTTTTCCCTAAACAGATCTATCTTATACTGGAGATAAATATATGTAAGAATCCTACAGCATTTGCATTTATGTTTAGGATGTTCTTACATTTTAAGAATTACTGTTACCTCACACATCTCAATTAGATCTCAATAGATGAAACAACAGCAAAAAAAGAGTCTTGAGCTATTTTCAGTACCCAAAGTTCATACAGTAAATTACATGCATAGGCTGTGGTACATGCTGAGGAATTACCACTTGAGGCAGAAATACAATTACAAAGGACAATGCAAATCTATTTTAATTACTGTAATTTGGAAGGTATTTAAAACACACATTGCTGTATTTTTTAATTCACCCAGTTCTCTTGATATAATTTCAAAATATGTAACATAATTCAACAAAAACGTGCATAATTACTATTTATTTTAGCTAACTAAACTTTCATCACAATTTTTCATATTAAAAAAAAAAGTTAAAGCAACTAAGTCTAAAGCAGTTATACAGACAGCTAGATAGAACACATTATGTGTCCAAAACAGAGATATTATATTGCAAAACCTAAATGTTGTGGTTTTTTTCCTTTTTCTTGAAGTGGTAAAGGGACTCCTTTCACCAAATTCCACCATTCTGCTGATCTCTATGACCCTCCCCCTTCCAAGGGCACATCAGGAACAGACCTGCGTGTCTTCTTTTGTTTTGGAGAAATGCAAGAGAAATAGGAGCACCAACATTCTAATTCTTTGATTTCTAATTGCACAAACAGCTGCATAACTTCTGGTTTATTTAAGGCCCAAGTTTCCAATTAAAACTATGGGTTTGAAATAATCACTAGAAATTAACTTAAAATTTAAAATTTTAAGAGTTGATAAAAACACATTATTTTAATTTCAATTTAAAAAAAGTTTTAAATACTTTTCAATATTTTTTTACTTACTAAATAAGAACATATCTCCAACATATTTCAGGCACTGAAGTCTTAGCAGCAGGTTAATACTATAGAGGAAAAAACTACACAGTACTCATGTTTTCAGAAAAATCAAGTTTTACATAAGTAGATCTAAACTACAGAAGTTTTGAGCAAGCATTTGCAAAGATCTTGGTGATTTACCTTGAGCAACAAGATCTTTTCTTAGCAATGGGTAAAGTACAGGCTCCACTCCATCCATTTCCTGTATAATAAGTGTTTTCCCAAATCTCACTGCCAGCTCAAGAGCAGTTAGGAAGTTGGTGTCCTGGGTAAATAAAAATACATTCCTTTGATGCATGCTTCTTTGAAAAATGTAAACACTTCAGAATGAGTAGGAAGATATTACACCAAATAGTCCAAATCTAAAAATCAGTTATATAGATGAAAAATCCTACTAGAGGCATATGATATTTCAGGGTTTAGCCACAAATGTTTAGTTTAAATAAAGCTGATCTACTCAGCTCCCGACATTCAGAAAATCTATCTAACATGCCTAGATCTTCAAGTGCTGCATCAGAAGAGAGCAGGTTCACCATCATGTCTGTCAAGTGCACCTCAAAGTCCTGGCCAGGTCTCATATCTCAAATATGTAGCTATGTCTCAAAACTGAACCAAGCACAGGATTCACATTATTAAGAGGCCTACATGCAGTCTTTAATTGCAAACAAGTGTTTAAACATGCACGTGGTGCTTAAGATCCCATTAGTCAATAGAAATCCTGGACAATATAGACAACAGAGGCTAAAAGGTAACCAGGCCAACCAGCTAGCAGGAGAAACATCAATTACCCAAAGATATGTTGTCTGCTACCATCAGAGAGTATCTACAAGGCTTAAACAGAGCCAGCAGGGATCTGTGGAAGACCTACATACTGTTGAAGCAGTATTTTGAGGCCAGGTGGGGCTCAGTAAGGGACTTCTGCATAGGACCAGATGCCTGCCTACGTGTGTGCAACTGAGCCACGCCTTGTTACTCAGGTAAACAGTTACAGGTACACAATGAATTTCAGGTACCTTAATCCGAAACTGAAATCAAACTTACTCTTTCCCATGTAGATAATAAAACACAACAATGATAGGGAATTAAGTGTATATATACTCCTGAAATCCAGTGAATCACAACCAAGTATACAAAAGACTTCTCTATTTGAAAATCTTTTACTATCTTCCTCTCAGCAGGGAATATGACATTCTTGGAGACAGCAGCACAAAGAGGCAAATGTGTAGAAGTAATACCAGATGTTGACGCTCCAATTTTAAATAACCTACAACTCTGTGAGAAATTACATGCTTCATAGAATATAAACTCATTTTTGGAGATTGCTATCACACACCTTTAAAACTACTCTGCAAAATCTGGAGTAGAGAAAGCTCAAACAGAAAAGACCTAGAGCAAATACTGCACCTGTTGGTTAATAACTTCCAAACGTGATTCCTTCAAGTGTGCCTTCAACCATTCAGTAGCCCGGAAAGAAGGGTCTATCAAAAACGGGCAAACTTTACTCTAGGGAAAAAGAAATACAAATATATTTACTAAAATCTATTTTAAGAATAAAATCGGAATCCTTTTTTTTTTTTTATTTCCCCAAACTAATGGAATATATATTTTAAAATCTTTTTTAATTAACAAACTGTTTAGAGAAACAATAACAGACTAGGAAATTTATGTCTTTCATTTTATCTCTTCTTTAAAAAAAAAAGGAGAGCACCCAAATTCAAAATTCTCAGATGTCTGTCCTGCTGAAGTTGGGCAGTTCTTCACCTTCTCTTAAAAATGGGAGTCTATCCAATGAGTCTAATCTACAGCTTTCATTATTGCACAACTGCTTTTAAACTTCCTCTGGTGGGCAAAGGTACAACACTTCTGGGTTTGCATCTCAATGCATTTTAGAAAGAATCATGAATACAAGTATTTTGCAGGCACAAAGCTACACTCAACTCTGTCCAGTACATCCATATCTCTCTTGAGCTGAGGATCACACAACCGGACCCAGGACTCCAGGTGTGGTCTCACCAGTGCCAAGTGAAGGGGAGTGGTCACCTCTCTTGACCTGCTGCCAATACTTTGCCTAAAGCTGTCCAGAATACCAGCAGGATACTGAGGAGAAGGCGAGGGCCCATTACTGGCTCATTAACAACCTGGTGTCCACCAGGACCACCAGGTCCTTTTCGGCAAATCTGCTTTGCAACTGGTTGGTCCTCAGCACATCTTGGTACATGGGGTTGTTACCACTCAGGTGAAGGACTGTGTAATTCCCCTTCCTGAACTTCATGAGGTTCTTGTCAGCCCATCTCTCCAGTCAGTCAAGGACCCTTGGGGCTACAACTTTACCCTCTTGTGTATCAAAGACTCAGTCACAGAACGGCTTGGATTGGAAAGTCCCTTAAATATCATCTAGTTCCAACCCCCCTGCCACGGGCAGGGATGCTTCTCACTACATCAGGTTGCCCATGGTCCCAATCCAACCTGACAATGAGCACTTCCAGGGATGGAGCATCCACAGCTTCTCTGGGCAACCTGTGCCAGTGTCTCACTACACTCTAAGTAAAGAATTTTTTCCTAACATCTCATCTAAATCTATCCTTATTTAGTTTATAACCATTCTACCTTGTCCTCATTATCTGCCCATGTAAAGACTTGGTCTTCCTCTTTTTTCTAAGTCCTCTTTAAGTACTGAAAGGCAGCAGTAAGGTGTCCTCAGAGCCTTCTCTTCTCCAGGCTGCACAACCCCAGCTCTCTCAGCCTATCCTCAGAGCAGACGCACTCCAGCCCTCGGATCATCTTTGTATACCAGCCATGTCTCCCCGTTTTGTGTCAGCAAACTTGCTGAAGGTTTAAACATGTATTTTCAACAATTCTCTGGTTCAGTCTGATAGAAAAGCATTTCCAAGTTTGGGGCTTTTTTTAGACTGAGTTCCAGTATTCCAAACTGTGTAACTACAGAGATCTCAAACTGAAAGACGGGGGAACACGATCAGTATTCACGCATCAAAAGATGATGAACACAAAAAGGCTGAGAACTGTACTGTAGATCACATCGGTAAAATACCATGTCCAATTTCAGCTTTAAAAGGATGCTGAAAAAAACTGTACACAAAGAAAATTATTTGAGCTGAGGGAGTGCTTCAAAAAGCTCTTTACACACTGTGAGATTTTTAAGAGCTCAATCTATCCAATTAATGAAAAAGATGAAAATAATATTTTATTATAGCATGTAAGTAGCTTTAATGGTACAAGACAGTATTTATTGAAAAGCTTTTTAATCAAACTGAAAAAAGAATATACAGATCTACTAAAAGAGGATGATAAAGAAAGATGAATTCAAACTGGAGAAAAATCGGTAACTGATTTCAATAACAAATTATCTAAGCAAATCCCCTGTAGTAAATGCAGTTTCCCCTCATGCCATTAAATATTTACTTGTTAGCAGATCTAATAAATGACTAGAATATTACATACATAATCGTATATTATATATATATCTATATATAACTATATCATAAAACTGAATCTTTTCCTATTCTCAAGTATTATTAGCTATATATATACAGGTCTTGAATGGTATCTGCATATAGCCTTTTCCCTTTTCTGAGAAAAAAAGTAATAGAAATCATATGTCAAAGTGAACATATATAGGACATAATCTTCCATTGACTGTACTGGTGTTAATGACCATTTACACTTTAAGCCTGAATAGACTGATTACAGAACAAAACAGTAAAAGCAAAAACAAAAACGTGTATTTTCTTTAACAGGGCTTTTTTCCTTTTGCTCCAAAATTCCATTGTCACATAAGTATTTATTTCTGTGTGTGTGTGTGTTCTGTGATGCCAGTAAATAACAAATGAAATAGCTCAAGTTGCCATGTTACTGAAATTTGTAAAAATTTAAATACAAAAAGAGAACACAAAAAAGCAAATTTACCTGCAAGATGACAAGAGCATTTTCTATAGAAAGGTCATCTGAAGGCAAACCTTCACTTTTCCAAACTAACTCCTCACTTTCTGTACACAGGAACCGCCGTAAATCGAACTCTGACAAATGAAAGCGTAAGTTTCTGTCAGCATTTACAGTCTGCATAATTTTCAAGCATTTACCAGTCTATACAGAACAGAGACATTGTCTAACAGAGTGAAAGTCTGTAGATTTCCCTTTAATCTATTATTTTATTGCTTTTACTGACCTTATTATTAATAAGTAGCTGATGTCATAGAAATATTTAATAGTTTTGCTAACACATAGATAAAAATGATTACTGAAAAAGCAGAAACATTCAGAATGCACTGGAAAATTTACAACAGTTAATGTGAACACATTCATTTTTGTAAACTTTTCTTTTTAAGCAACGACTATAAAGATACAATTATTTATAAATATTTATAATCTTAATAATTTCATTGAATGATTCTAAGAAATAGTCTGTCAGTATGTAGAAATATTTATTGAGTAAGAAAACATCTCTTCTCATTTGTGTCCACAAAGACAATTGAGACTGTTCATTAGAACTCACTGACATTTCTCACTTCCTCAATCAAGCTTAATTACTTGCATGCAGACACTGACAAACACACACACGAGATTACTTTCAAGGCCTGCTGATTTGGTCCATTCATCCAAGCTGTTTTTCCTCTGATCCTCAGGAGCAGCAGAAAGATATGTAATAAATGCGGCTGCTAACTGAGCTCTTTTAGGCAAGGTAGACAGGTCATCTGTTATCTCTGACACCTTAAAAAAAAAAGTACAGAATGTATAGGTGTTTTAATGTATGGGTGTTTTGCAAACAAAAACTGCATTAATACATCTCATCACTTACTAAAATGTCAATTAAGTTTGCCTGCCATTGGAAATACAGTTGAGACAGTTTCTCTTCTTGCATTTCAGGTATCCATACCTAGCTAAGACACACATGGAGGTATGGGAAAAAATTCCTTTTAGTTCTGGGCTAGGGCCTGGACAGGTATTTCTGAGAATGTAGCTGCTAAAAATCCATGAATTTAATGAAGAGTTCAATTTATAAGGAAATGGATAAATAATTTTATAGAAGAAAAATAAGAAATATGTGATCCTAGTCACAGTCAGGCTGTAAATATAACTTATAATATGTATACAGACAATAAATACTATATGCAACTATTATACTTACTGGTATTCACGGCACACTTACATGACAAAATACATTCATCATACAACTTCAAATAATTTATCTGCACTAAATCAACTCTGTTTTGAAATGTTCCAGTATTTTGGAGAAAAATACAGTGTATCAACATCATATGTGACTGCCATAATTGGTTCCAAAGTCCTGTCACTTTTTCTTTTACTTTAATCAAATTGACATTAAAAAGAAATGCTGATTCACAAAATAAAGGCAACTTTTTATTGCTTCCTCCTTACTTTAAAGGGAGACAAATACTGCCTTTTTACTGTCTTCATTATGGGATGAGTTCTTGATTAATCTGTCAGTCAGTTTAGTTTACTGCATATCATTAATAGATAATCTGAATTTTCTAATGTACCAGGATGAAAAACTGTGAGGGATCACTGTCAGAAGCATTTAAACTCTGGGGTTCAAATATATCCAATCCTTACAGCAGATAGAATAGCTGTAAAGCTACTTTCAGAGGAAAATCTGGTCAACCTACAAGAAGGATTCATCTAACCTTAACTTTGGTTCTTCAGAATGCAGGCATTTAGTCTAATTATTTAGGCTTTTTTTGGTATCAGTGGAGAGACAGGACCATGTACCTCTGCATTAAGATTTCTTCTGCTTTAAGATACCCATGGAAGTTACTTATGGCTTTCTGGAGGTGACAGCTATTTTCAGCTTGTATATATCTTGAGATTTCCCTTTTTGTTTCAGACTGTAGAAGAGCCTGTGTCTCCAAAGACTTGTCAGTTTCTCTCAAATACATCATTTGAGCAAATAAGATATGCTTACCTTCCCTACTTTAGCAGCAAAAAAGTTTCAAATGTTTAAGTGAAGACTTCAAAAGCAACTCATCATTCTGGGTAGACCTACATCTGAGTTCCCAACACTGGTGCCATAAAGGAGATACATTTTAAGACTGTGATTGTTTAAAATCTCTCCCTTTTGGCTATATCTCAGGTTAGAGAGTCCGGCTGCTGACATGTTCAGCGATCATACCAATTACATTTTTGTGACTGAAAACCAGCATAGAATTGTATATGTTCTGTATTAAATACTGGGAGATTTTTACACATTTGGTAGCGAGGTGGTAAGTATGGTAAAGTAAAAGTAAGTTTCAGAAAGAAGGAAAGCTTTATTTTCTAACAAGAAATCAAATAAATGTACACTGAGAGACATGCAGAATGGCAGTAACTCACATTCTCCAAACAGTGCACAAATTGTATTTTCAAATTATCAGCTATAAGACGTACTTATGAAAATTTTCACTAACCTGAGTGCTCCATCTTTTGTGCTCCCTATCAAGTTGATTTATCAGTACCTCTGCAGCTTTCAGTGTTTTCTGAGCTTTACTTAGTTCTGCTTCAAGTTTTGCTGCTTCTGTTGTTCTACTCTGGAACCTGTAAAACAAGTACTCTTTGTAATTGCTATCATGAACTACTAAACTTATGAACAGTTATTTTCAAGGCAGTTTAATTGATTGAATTTGTAATGAATGCCTCACTTATGGTTAACAAAGAACACAACTGCAGCAGTTCTTTTTTTTATACCTTCTCTTTCTAATTGGCAGATGGGCTTCTTAGACTTTCAGCTAACAAAATTTAGATAGACGCACAGGTGAGATTTAAAAATACATTTGAAATACAGACTATAATGTCTGAAAATCACTCCTTCCTCTATTTAAACAGACTGACAATTTTAGTGATTGTGTAAAGTTTTGTTCTGCACCTAGTCAGGACAACAGCAGGCTCAATGCCATACCATACATTTATAACTATTGGTAAATTTAATCTATTAAATGTTTATAAAAGAATATTACTAATTCACATGGATGATTCCAGTTCAATGAACAGTAGTCTATTTCGTAAACTAATATGAAGGAAGAATATGCCCTAAAAATCAGGCATGGTTTAGGTATTATTTTCTAATTTTCATTATCTAATTAGTTTGAGTAATATTTAAAATAATTAATACATATAATCCACCTATTTAAAGTTATATATTTATATTTATATAATTAATATTCATATATTACTTTATAAATATACAATACATAGTATATAAAGTAATACATTTAACTCTAATATGTATTATATAATTAATCTAAGAAATCACGGTATAGCTGAATTACAAGAATTATCTCCTTTTTTTTTTCAGTAAAAACATGACTTTCAGTAATATGTACGTACGTCAGGTACATACGTCAGGTTGAAACGTATCTCCTATACTAAGTACATAATAAAAACATCAAACTAAAAAACTTGGATTAAACAGAATTTGGAGACATTATAAACGTTTACCAGATCTATTTTTATGCCTCTGTGAGTCATGTACTTGGTGAGAGGCTAAGAAAAAAAGGAGATAGCTAACTAGCTAACTGTCAGAAAAGTAGGCCATCCTGAAGGAAATAGAACTGCCTCTCTTCAAGCTGTGATCAGTAGAAGTTTTGTACAGGAATGTTTCCAAAGTCCTAAGGAGTCATTGAAGTCTTCTATGATTCAGAAGGTTAGAAACATACTGTTTACCTTTGACATCTACAATTGCTACAATGACGGCTACCAACACCATCAGTAGTGAGAAGCAGGTACTTTTAATCAGCATTTATTTCATCTGATCAAAGACATGAACTGTATTCTAATAGTATTTATCTCCACTGAGAGTATAGATAGCCTAAGAATCACTAATTCTGATGCAAGTATCTTGCAGTACAGGAAGTTATATTTCCTTAGATAAAATTCATCATTCATCCTGTAAAATTATCAATGTTTTTTATTTATATCTTGAAATAAATGAACCCAACTTACTTGTCTTTCAGTTCCAATACTTTTTGACCAACAGAGTTCAGAAGATCCTCTAACTTCTGTTTTCTGTTTTCAGTTTTCTTGAGATTACTAAAAAAATGTAATATTTATTTTAAGACTATGGACGTAAAGGGAAAAAAAAAAGAGCAAATATAACAGGAAAGTAATTAACATAGAGAGTTAAAAGTTCTTCCTTTTGTTTTATATTAAAATTTATGTTTTCACATGTAAACCTTGGAGTACTTCTCATCACATAGTTTTAAAAATGGAAACCAAACATTCCATTCTTAAAGATCAGAACAAATTCTTCCAATACAGAATTTTAATACCTGGAAAAACAATCAGTACACATTCCTTAAGTTATGGATGGTCATAAGACAAAGTCTTATCTTTCTGATCCTAAGGACAAACTGATAATGCTTGGTACATGACTGAAAAAAGACGAACTCTATATTTCATAAAATAGCATGGGTTTCACTGAGAGAATACATTTTAAGCATACCTGCGATGCTCATTTCTCCCTGACATTATTCAGCTGAGACAGGTAACTCATTATTGTACAAAAAACATCCAAGGCGTAGCTTCCAGAAAAAAGAAACTATTGCACACTTGCTTTTTCTGTCTCAGTATGTACGTTTTATTACCTCTGGATGAGCTTATCTTTTATCTTTTGTTTTTAATAAACTTCAATTCACACAGAATCACAGAATGGTTGGGGTTGGAAAGTGCCTCTGGAGATCATCTAGCCCAACTCCCCTGCTAAAGCAGGATCGTGTCCAGGCATGGTTTTAGTATCATCAGAGGAGACTCCACAACCTCTCTGGCAGCTTGTTCCAGTGCTCTGTCACCCTCAAGTAAAGAAGCCTTTCCTCATACTCAGATTCCTACTTGGTGGCTTTAGTTCCACCCACCACTATTGGAATTAAAAACACTTATTTTGTAATAGAGTCTAACTTACGCTTCCAAGCCAGCCTTTTCTTTTTCCAAAGGCTGAATTCGTTCTAGGACATGGGAATACTGGATGTTGGCATTCACCCAAGCTGCTAATGGAGCAGCTGCAGCACTGGCTCGTTTAGCATTCTGAAAAATTCAGTACAAGAAACGTTGTTACAAGAAAGTCCTTGAAGTATAATGTAAAAGAGATAGATACAGGAAAAGTAACCGCAACAGATTTTCTAGTTACCAACTTAAATATGCTAATAAGCCAAGTCTTCTACTGAACTAACCTTTTAAATAGTTACTAAGAATATACTGCAGGCCATCAATCCATGTAAAAAACCACAATGGGTATCTTTACAACTCTGAAGCTAAACTGAAATTAACAAGTTTAAAATTAATGAATGATTTTTAGACTTTTAGTGTTACAAGGAGGCCAGAGGAGCCAGTTACAGTTCCTTGGTCTGAGTTTTAATGTAAAGCAGTAGAAAAATCTTTGAGTACTTGACTCCATAATGACTTCTCACCCCTCCCTTCTCACTCACCAACCAAATTCTCACTGCTGGTGTCAGTACGCAACAGAGTAATCTCTGCTACATCTTTATCTCTTTATACTGACAAATTTTGTAAGCAGAATTCATCATTTTTTCTCTAACAAGTTCATCCTAAAAATGATGTTGGCAAACCAGGCAATCATGTCTTTTCTTTTTGTCTTTTTTTGGTCTTGTTTTCATTTTATGTAATGCAATCAGGAATTACCTTTGGATCGAAAGATGCTCTGTTTTTAGAAAGAAGTTCTTCAACACTCTCTCGTATTTCTTTTGGAATATTACGGGCATCAAATGATCCTATGTCCTCCCTTACACTTCTTTTGGCCAGGAAGCTGTAAAAAGAATTACATAACTAAGTAAAGAAGAAACAAATGTTAGAAAGGTTATTGCCATACGAAATCAAAGAATTCTGAGCACACAGTATTCCAGAATACAATAGGAAGTAGTTCCTATTGTAAATTAATGTTTAATTTTAAAGGTTAAATAAAATTCTCACCTCTTCATGCTCACCCATGATGTATCAAAAATCCCCATCAGCCGCAGAACTCCCTCTAGAATGTCTCTGATTATGTCAGGGGGCATCCGTAGTGACCGAATTTCTAACAAAGCCTCTGGCTTTATATTTCCAACAGCTAATTTAGCTTCATTAACCAGTGGCTTAAAACATGAAAACACATTAAAAAGAGAGATGAGGATATGAGAAATTGAACATTTCCCATTGCAGTTTTCCTACAATTTCTTGTTCTTTTTAAATATTTTATTACCTAAGAAACTACCGTTGATGCAGATGTTTACAAGTTACTAAAAAATTGCCACATATTCACTAAGTGATAATAAGTATACTTCCATATAAAACAGCATAATATAATCCTGACATAGTGATACAAGTATCTTTTAATAATGATGCTAATCACTATTTATAGGCATGACTGAGCATCTCTTTGCAAACACCCATAGAAGTACAGGCCACAAAAGCTTTCTATTTCCAGTAGCTAAACAATTCCTTCACCCTTATCAACAAAGCAACAAAATGGTCAGGAAACAAAAGAAAGTTACAGATTATCATTAAAGACTGTGCACACCTTACACATCCTTTATATTTATCAAAGACCACAGAATGGGTCTAATCTTGTAGTTCTATGTCACTTTCAATACAAGGATATCATTCCTTGGTACCTATGATATTTAAAAGTAAAAAAAAATAAGTTGTACTGCTCCCTTCTTCTTTAGTATAAATTTAAAAGGGACGGGATGAAAAACACAGACTAAAAGCAATGACTGAACACACATACCTCCCAAAACACCTGATGTTTAACAGCTGTAAAATCTCTTGAACAAGCAGTTTGCTACAGTGTCATTAGAATATACACTTCCCAAGATTTAGAAATAACTGTAAATTATCTCTCACTAAACTATTTCCATTCAGCTGAGAGTACCAAGCCCTATATTATCAGCTTGATCAAGGCAATGTAATGTAGTTCGTCTATATAATGTATGAGTAACTGAAAAATATTCCATAAAATCAGAACTCAGCTGTAGAGCATGGCAGCGTAGAAATAGCAGGTGGAGGCAAGATTTGGCTTGAAAATTCTTTCTGTAATTACTATCTAATAGAACACAAATGCCAAAATGACAATCTCTATTTGGCAAATGGAATACTGTTTTCTAATGCATAGAAGTTTTAATATCAAAATAATTTAGAGTAAAATTTAAGAATTGCAGGGATAAATTCTGCAAAACTATTTTGCACAGCAGGACATATGTCAGATAAAATCAGACTGCAAAATACTACTTTTCCTTATCAGCTCTTACCTGAACCTCTTTTAGTTCATCTTCAATTTTTCTTTTTCTTTGTTCTATTTCTGCAGCCTCTTCTGCTATTCGGTGTTTTATTTTTTCCATTTCTGCTTTTTGCTCACTAGCACTCTGTAAAAAAAAAGAATACCTTTAGTTTGCAAATTTACACAGATTTTATTCCTTTAGGTCTCTTATTTCTTTTAGTCTTCACTATAATATTTTGCACAATACCAATTACGATAACATATCTGAGTCTATTTGATATTAGGCAGGCTGCCTAAGTAAATAAAGTATATGGAATAAGCATCATTTGCTTTTACTGTATCCTTCCCTTTCTTTACCACAGACCAGATCTGTACATCCATCTTTAAGGCTCATTATGACTTCTTTCCCCTTGCTTCTGATTTTCCATTCCTTATCAAGATGTTAGCCTTCCTCTAAAAGCATATGAGTGATAGCCTCTGTAACATTCTTACTACATTTGAAAGTACTATTTTCCTCTCATTGCCTTTGTCCTGCTCCCATTTCTATTTCAATTTCTTTCAGAACACCATTAAAACACTCTTCTATCAGGGTCATAAAAGCAGCAGTTTTATTGGAACTACAGCTTATTAGCCTAGAATTACTAATTATGGAATGGTTTCTTTACTTGCAATTTTGTACCAATCTGTCTGTAAGGATACTTGTCTTATGTCCTACCTGTATATTGTAAGTTGTTGGGGTTTTTGGGGTTTTTTCTGGATTTGTACTGTGCATGCCAGTGTCTACCAGCAGACAGTACCTATTAGCCATCTTCAGGAATCCTAAACACTTCAGTACAGCAATTAATACCTAGTAATAAAACTGCAATAGAAAGGACCTTACATGTGTTCTATCCATTGAGGATAAATATATAAAATGCAGAAAATAAAATACAACTATTCTAGGCCGAGTTCACCTAGAAGACACAAGACAATGAAACCCAGAGTGTATGTTTTTCCAGTATATAACACAGTATCATCACCAGCAATTGTCAAGCTGAGTGGAAGATGTAGCAGAAGGTAACAGATGCATAAAAGCAGAGAAAATCTTAAAATAATAATAATCCTCTGAGCACTTAACCCAAGCTACAGATCAGCATGTTATTGAAGATTACATTCGAATCCATAAAACATTAGCTACATAAAACTAGATTAGACATTTCATGCAAATGAACATGTACTGAATGATTGCTCTGAACAAGAAAACCTTAAAATTCAGTTGTAGGTCAAAAGCCTTTCTCTGAAAGGAGATTAAAAGAGTCTGTATGTATTAGAGCTCTCTCTGTTATATAAGCTAGATCATTTGAAGTGACACTAAAATGTTAGAGGGCACCTATACTTTATGCTAATCTTAATAATCAGCCTTCCACTGTAATTTTTTCTGATGTCAGTGGGGCCATCATGTTTCATTGCTTCTGGCCTATTTTGTCCTACATTGTAGTATGTGCTACTCACATACCTGTAACTCTACTGGACAACAGCAGATGCAGATTTAAAAGTGAAATCATAACACACCAAGACAATCATCATTATTCAAATTCAGGTACAACAGGCAGATAGAGCCCAAAAGTACTAAAAACTGCCAACAGGAAGAGACTTAGAAAGATGGGAAGTTATGTGCCTTTACAGCCCGTGAAAAATGTGCTTTGGAAGACCAGGCATTTACTTTACTGCATACAGAGAATGTTACTTTACATGCAGAGAATGTCTTCGACATCAAGTTTCAGACTGACCAGATTAAATCAGTAACAAAAAAAAAAACCCAGTGCAGTGACGGCAGACTCATTACAGCTTATCCTACATTTATAATTCCAGGAAGCATCAATGTAGAGACCTATTTTCTACACAATTATTTTACTTGACTGAGAAAACACTACTAAAGAAAATTACAGAATTTTGAAAAAAATGTCTGCCTCTGAGCTGAAGAATAAAAATTCAAAGAGAGATGAATATAGAGGTATTATCTAATCTTCTCTGAGGTTAACTTCTGAGAACCAGACCTCATGAAATACATACTTTCTCATAGTCCACAAATTTAATTCCTGGTATTTGTTACTTAAAATAGTGCTTTAGTTACTTGTAAGTATTTGGTTGGAAGTTCCTATCTGGGATAAACGTAAAATTGATCCGTTTGGATTTACAAAGTTCTAGGAAAACTTTCAGACAGACTAAACTACAATAGTGACCATTACTCAGGTACAAAACTTGCATTCTCTTCCTACAAAACCAGTTCTAACCTGACTTAAATTATATAATCCTCTGTCCTGTTGCAACTTTATTCAAGCCTTTGGGCTCGTGCCTTCCCTTAAGCAAATTCTTGTAAATGCATCAGGTTTCTTAACAGTTGAAAAGAATACAAAACATAGGCAGCTACAGAGACAAAAAATAGAAAAAAATAGATTTTTTTTCTTTTTTTTCCTCCACTTTTGATGTGATTATATACACTACCTGCATAGATACTGTAATTTCTTGAAGAGCAGCATCAGCTTCATCCTGCTTCGTTTTGAGTAAAATGCTTTGTTCTCCAGCTTTCCTGTTCAGTTCATCTACCAGGGCTTTAGCTTCATTCAGCTTTGAAACACCTGCCTATGAAAGTTTACAGAAAGCAGATATTCAAGAACATTTTTAAAATATTAAATATTTAAAAACATTTTTAAAATATTAAAAACAAATTTTAAGTGAATTTAAATGAAAGTTTGCTACAAATAGTATGGACAAACTAAGAGTAATGTAGACTAATTTTCTTATTTTCTTTATTAATTTTCACATTTTCTTGATATTATTTAACCTAAAAATGAGATCTGGCACTTGTAGATGTGTCACTCTCAGATCTATTACTACATCAAGAAGAAAAAAACAAAAATCCCAAAATAATAAGCTTTTAATGAAACAACAACTAGCACATAATCTTTCTCCCAATAATTCAACAGCATTTCAGTTAACTGATATTAACTCAATGTAACTATATCTCCCCTAAAAACAAATCAATAAAAATTAAACAGAATGAAACAAAATAGATTATCTGATTTTATATTTTTACAGTCTCGAAAAAACACAGATATATATAAAATAAAGTCTCAATTATGCTTAAGATTAATTATTTTCCTTACTCACACTTTCTACATTGTTTATTTTATGCTAATTATATAATACCAGTATTTCAAGACATATTTGAAAAAATAATTACCTGGAAGATGTTTTGATTTAGGATTCACATCTCTAATTTTCATGTAAATTATTACCTTTATTTAACCAGAGCATTTAACAAGTAAATGAGTGTTTGTCACAAACAAACCCCATTTGCTTTCTAAATGAACCAAAAAACCAATTTCTATTCTTACAAATGGAAATCTTGTTAAATTGCATACTACAGTGATGGAAAAACATTGGCAGGCAGAATAAAAACAAAGTAGAATACAAGGCAGGGAAGTAATTTTGTTTCGACAAGTGTTTTAAGAAAAAAAAACAGATTTGCAAATGTGTTTCTGAACAACAGCAAGGGTCACTGAGAAGAGGAGCTGAAAGGGGTGGGAGAAAGGTAAAGATAAAAGTTGTCCTAAAGGACCATACAGACCTTTCCAAAATAATATAGTGGTGGGAGGGAAGTAGGTGTGACTGGAAAGATAGCAAATGAGTTTCAAAACTAAGGATGTTATATGTGCAACACAGGAGTAAAGCAACACCTGCGAGAAGAACTGCATTTGGGCTACAACTGTCCAAAAGACTGATGTGTGCCAAAGGAATTCAAAATCAATTCCAAACTACAAAAGGAAAGAAAATCACAATACAGGGAACCTTGGTCAAAGCTACATAAGAGCACCACGAAGTTAACATTGAACGTAACAGTTTGCTGAACTAGAAGGACATGAAAATCACATGAAGCAGGAAGTTGCTGTCAAGATATAAAGAAAGAGATGGAATAGAGAGCTACAAAGGGAACATTTATAAAAGCAGAGGCAGGACTTATATTGATGGAAAGATGATGGGTTTTTAGCAATACAATTCCAATACACATGGGTGAAAAATTTAAAGTGCTTTCAAGTATGTTTTACTCTTCCAAGAAAACATGCCCAAGTCTAATACATTCTTGAGGAAAAATATTAACGAAAACAAGAAAACCACTTTTCACTCCTTCAGGCACTTGAACAGAGAAGGACATTAAGATTGATACTATTTCTCTCCTGAAACCATAGCATGAGCATATGCCAATAGAGGACACATCACATAACCATATTAGCAGCTACAACCCATTTATACACAAGATACTTCCTAATGCAAGAATATTTTGAAAAGCAATATTTTAAGTGTTTTAAACACATACCTGCAAGTGGTTCTGCCTTTTTATTAGCTCTCTTCTTTTACTGTTATTGATGGTACTGTACACATGAAGGAATGTCATATACCTGCTAGGTGTTGCTCCATATATTTTACATGATTCGTGGATTGCCAAAAATGACTTCAGAAAATCAGAATCACCTGTACAACATCATTTGTTACACAGATAAAATTACACTGAATTTTATCTCACATTAAAATAACTAAGAAAGAGCAACAGAATATGCTTGCTTTTTGAGATAGGAATTAAGGGTATTCAAAATAGCACAAAGTCTATACTTTTTTAAAGTACTCTCAGGGAAACAACATGTAAGTACATTTGAAATGCCTATTTCTCAGAAAGAAATATACTGAAATTGCTTGATGTTTGGAAGAGCCAGCAAAATTAATTGCAGATTACTGAGGGCTAATCATATAAGAAACTACTTCCACAAAAATTGAATTTTAAAATACTTGGACTTTTTTAGAAATAAAGCCCATGTGTTTTTGTCTTCTCCCTTATCTCTGATGACAGGCAAACTAAAAGGTTTTCCTGCCATTCAGTTTGTTGAACAGTTTATAAAAGAAGACCAAAGATACTGTAAAATAAACTGCATTACCCTACAAAAAGAAAATAATTGCTAAAGCATATCTACATATAAATGAATGCTTCTAATAAGTACCGCAGCCTAGATTAAGTACAATGATCTAGGATAAAGAGGGATAGTAATGTGAACACTAAATACTATTTTTGGCCATTCTTCTGATTGGCTGGAATGCCTATTAAAAAGCAATATAAAACATGAAACTCCAAGTGAACCACTCACCATCTGATATTCTGTTGGTTCCATGACCTCTAAGTGCTACTTTTAAAGAAAGCGGGTAAAACTAGTATTCTGCAAGTGAGGGCTGGCACTGGTCTCTTAGATTATGATTGAGACCCTATTTTTAACATGATTAAATTTGGAGTCTTATTATAAAAACATATTATTCTGAAAAAGAGGCATTATTTACAAGAAACTAGTTTTTGAAATTATTAAAGTAAACCAAACAAATCTACAAAAAGAATAATGAAATACATAAACCAAAAAACTCTGAAAACATCAAATTTTCAGGTTGTGAAACAACATCCACATAGAAGGAAGACACAGACCAAAACAAGATGCAGCTAAATCAGTTTATAAAATTGAATATACACAGTGACTGCTTGTGACAGAAGAGACTGCATTTGATCAGTCAGGATGTGTTCCAGACTGAAGCTTCCTCGCGCAAAATGCCTGCCATGTAAACAACACTGAAGTCTATGAATGTGCTGCGAAACACATACTCAAAGTATCTATGTTATTATCTATGCTCAACACAGGATCAAGTGTTTAATAACAAGAATAATAAGTAGTAGGTATACCTAAATATTACCTGAATGTTTTTTCTTAACTTCGTTATGTGTTTTTCCAGTCTTTTCTTGTTCATCTGAGTCATACAGAAGCATTTCAGGTATCTAAAAAAACCATGATTTTTTTGCATGAAAATTATGAACAAAGACAATTAGAGTTAAATATTAAAAAACCCACAAACTTTCAATCGACCTTCTCTTTTGAAAAGACTGAAAATGATACACTTAGTCAGAATAAGGAATCCACAGAATATTTTTAGCATTAGAAAGAAAAATTCTGCCTTTCCATGTCACTGATAACTTCCTATTCTCTCAAGTGGAAGAGATTTTCCTGGCTGTAAGAAGGAGCAATTAATTCTCAGAGGATTCCAACAATAGCACTAATGTCGAAGATTTAAAAGTATATACAATTCAAGAGGAAATAAGACAGTCTTAATCCACATTCTGCCCATGTACGTATTACCCACTAATTGACCTTCATTGAGATCACTCAGAGAAGGAAACAGGATGATGACAACGCTGTGCTGGTGCTGTTTATCTTAGTGCTTAGAGGTTCTGTTTGTGTTGCTCTGTGTGACAATCACAGGCATATATGTGCACAGGCTTCCCACGGGGTCATAGATTCCTTCAGCTGCTTCTACCTGCTTCAGCACGGGGCTCTCCATGGGCTGCAGGTGAGTCTCTGCTCCACTGTGGACTTCCATGGGCTGCAGGGGCAGACCTTCCATGTTCCGCACCACGGGCTGCAGTGGAATCTCAGCTCCACCACCTGAAGCACATCCTGCCCCTCCTCCTGCACTGACCCTGGGGTCTGCAGGGCTGTTTCTCTCATGTTTTCTCCTTTCTCTGGCTGCAGTTGCTCCTGTACAGTAACTTCTTTCCACCTGTTAAATGTTATCCCAGAGGCACTGCCACCATTGCTCTTGGGCTCAGCCTTGGCCAGCAGCACATCTTTCTTGGAGCCAGCTGGCACTAACTCCACCTGACATGGGGGAAGCTTCTGGCAGCTTCTCACATAAGTCACCCCTGAAGGCCAACACCAACACAAAAACCTTGTCACACAAACCCAATATAATCGGCTTTAACATTTTGCTTGTAGTCTGTACTTTGTTCTTAAACGCTGTGTTTGATCATAGTAGTCAGCATGTTGTTCAAGTCAGCCCACAGAGAGAACAAAACGTAATGTTACTGCTAAAATAACAATGCTAATAATACTTAACTGTTCTGCAGAATTTTCTGTCTTTGTAAGAGTGCACAAATGGATTAACTAAGTACAGTGATAATTATTCCTTCACAACTTTAAATATCTTGACCTTATTCACCAGAGCTCAGTTATATTTAGAGATACTACTTTAAATAAGGCACAATTAATGCAATTTACCTTTTTCATACTGTCGTTTGACCAGCCTTCCATCCACAAAACCTGACATTTCTTATATAGTGCTGGATTACTTTCACAGTTTATTGTGAAATTTAAATTGGTAGAATCCATGATCAAGACAACATGCAGATTTTGTTGGATCCCTAAGAAAATAGAACATTTTAAAATTTTAGTACATAACAATCTGACTACATGATGGTAGATTTATAGCAAATACAACATAATTTACTTTCTTTCAAATACTTATCACAAGGTAATTTCATAAAAAAAGAAGAACCTATAACATCAAATCACACTAGGACAGGAATATTTGTAAGTAGAACCTTATTTAGTATCAGGAATTCTCATTATGTATACTACAGTGTATTTTTTAATTCTGAAGAGCTGACAGTATTTAAATAGATACCACTAATTCTCATTCCAATTCAGGTAGACCAATAAAACCAATTGAAAGGAGTTCCATGGCCTGCTACTAAGACTGTACTCTTTCAGTCATATTCTTTGATTTATTTGTAAACTATTTAATCTTCCTGTTGAGACAAGGAAGAAACACAAATAATTAAGAAACCTATCTGTAAACCTGCTTATGATTAGTCAGAATCCAAAGTGATTTCTCGGTATAATTGACAAATAGAAGAAATCTCTGTTACTAGATAGATATAAAAGCTATACAAACCAGAAAATAAAGGGAACAAAAGCTTTCTTCCTTCTAATTACTTTCAACAGCAGATGTCATAACATTTGTTGAACATTCATCAATACAAAATTTCAGACAGAAAAATGATTTTTAATTTGAGGATTCTATGCCCTCAAATATCACAAATATCATTATTCCTGCCTGGTATTTATTAACTAAGAACTAAAACTGCACGCAATAGAAAGACCATGTTAGAAATTATTTGTCCATTATTATACCACTTTCTGAACTTCATAATAAATTATAACTTATAACTCTGTTGACATACGGTATGTGAAATAGTTGAAAATTGGTCCTGTAAATCCATCTTGTGAAGCTTGATCCTTCAGAGGAGCTAGCAATGGTTCTAATTCTTCTATTTTATACAGCCCAGGAACTTCTCCTATTTCAAGAATGAAATTAAGTCAGATAAAATACACTATAATTCTTTAAATTCCTTTAAAAGTTTCCCTTGAATTCTCTGTATAGAGAATTCAAATATGGTACTAGTGACCTCTGTACTTTTGTGAGTATTATCCCATGTACTTATCTTTCTTTTCACGATATCATGAAAACAAAAAAACAAATTACAGTGATTCTATTTAAGTCTACTTTGTTCATATTGCTGAAATGTGTTCGAAAAAAGCTCTTTCAAATCTACCCAAAGACAGTGATCCAGTACTGCATACAAAACAAATCAAACCAAACTGTCATACACCAGGACACAGGAACCATGAAAGTGAGTAGTCATCTAGATCCTCAGACATAAAGATTTGATACTGGATAATGAAAATCTGATATCGTAAATACGTTTGGGGTTGAACCTAAGAGACAGGAAAATCTGGTGCTCTCATCAATCAGCTCTTAAACTACTGCAGCTCCAAAAAAAACCATGTAGTAAGTTAGACTCAGTCCTTCAACGATCCTTTCCCTGATCCAGGAACAAAGCTGGACAGTAAAATAAAGTCACTTCTGTTATTGTTATTTATCATCTCACTGCTTTCAGAAAAGTGAGCTCTGCTGGTGTTCATTTAAGTAAAGGCCTCAGTCTATACAATCTATTAAAGCATTGGAAACCTCTCAATTTTGAATTTTATTATAGAAGGGAAGCTGTAGAGTAGAATGCATTCCCATTTTGTGGTTACAATAAAGAAGTCCTTTGAAACAAGTTAGAGGAACTGAAAGCATCTGTACTATAGGGTAGGTTAAAAGACAGCTAAGTGAACTTTGAGTCCGGTTCTCACATGCAAGGATTCTAGTTAAAACAGCATAGAAAGCTAACTAAACCTTCTGATAGAGACA
The DNA here is from genome assembly GCA_013397775.1 of Eulacestoma nigropectus. Lineage (NCBI taxonomy): Eukaryota > Metazoa > Chordata > Aves > Passeriformes > Eulacestoma > Eulacestoma nigropectus. The sequence goes on along the minus strand of VZTE01005490.1, from coordinate 15,117 downwards.
CAAAGTTAGAAAACATCATCTAATTCTGTCTCATTGAGCTAATTCTGTGTGGTAAAAGTAGTACCATAATCTCTTTGGACTTGACTCACCTGAGGACAGTAAACTGTTGACCATCTCCAGGAATGTGGGATGAACAAACTGATAGTCTTCGAGCAGCAATACCACCTGCTGTGCTTCAATGCCTGCAAGCTCCATCACCTAGAAGCAGGAAAGACATTTAAATCTCAGTGTATGGAATATATGTATGGATCATAAGAGAATGATAATCACACAATATCCTGAGTTGGAAGGGATTGACAAAGGTCATATCTTTCCCTGACTACGTATTACATATGCATTTTCTCCACAGCATCTACACTATTATATATTTACAAAAGATTTCTAGGTGATGCAGTTATATGAGAACTCAAATACAAAGAACATTTTACCTAGATACACATCTTAGTAATAAAAAAATAATTAAAACAGACTCTTTCATAGAGTATATTTATGTACATGACTCAGTGATAAACCTGTATCACTCTTTTGTGTAGGCACAGATCTAGAATTTTCGTTAGCATTGCTGAAGGTAATGAGAAACATTTGATTCAAGGTTTGCATCTGGTTTTAAATAATATATACGCTTTCATCAATCACTAAAATTTTATTTGATTCACCTACTATTAACTGGCAGATCATGGTAGAGACAGAAAATAAAAGTATATATCAATATGGAAATACATACAGGAAAAAGCCTTTCCAATATTCACATAAACCTCATATTTATAAGTTCTACAACACTCAAAAAGAGCTCTGGTATCCCAAAAAGTGGAGTTTCAGTTAGTTAGTATAAAGAACAGTATACACATCTAGAGTGAGAACTTCTAAAAAATTACTTGTTTCATTTAGACTGTCATTTTTCTTCTCTTAAAATATCTCTTCACACAACCCTTTGTGTCCTTCAAAATTTCTTTTTTTTTCTTTTACATACACCTACAGCATTACAAAACAGAAGAAACTGAGTGACTTACATATTTAAGATCACTTTTGAAGTGCTTCAGCTCATAACCTCTGGAAATTTTGGGAGTAATCAGAACAGCTCCATGCATATGACTAACTAAAGAGGTAACTGTCCGACGACCTACACCACTCCGTCCTGCCAAAAGAAGTGATCCTCCAGGAAAACTTAGCACTCTGTCCACTTTGGACATATAACTGAGGACTTCGTGGAACAGTAAAATATCTATCTCTTTTTTGTCCCGTCCATAATGAATGATACCCTATTTTAAAAAAAAAGAGAAAAAAAAATCTGATCACTAGTAATAAATAAAAGCAGTAAGATATGAAAACATGCAACATGTAAACATTTAGAAAAGAAGGGCTTAAAAGCTTTAGAGACCACACTCATCTTCATTCCAAACAAATTATTTTTGTTACAGAATTTAGATACCTCATATACCCTTTACAAGTAATGAATGTATCAGTAATGAACATATTCTACACCCAGCAACAGAACACCCTGGAAGTCTTTGATATATTGAAATAGGAATCTACCACTGAACAAATTAAAACTGAGTAATGGACCAGAACAAAGTCTGAGCTGTCTCTGACTACAGATTAATTAATTAATAACTCAGGAGAGTGTTTTAGGCACCTAATTGCTGCATAATTGCAGATCATGGAAGTTCCTAGTGAACACAGAATAACAGATCCTATGATTAAATTCTGACCTTGTTATACTTACTAAAACCTCATCTTTGAAGCCCAACGTAACTGTGTAGTCAGAAAAAAAACCAAACCCAACAAATCCCCTGCTTACTGAGGCTTTTGAATTTCCTCATTTCCCATGTAGTGTATTGGTCACAAGCTGGCACTTAAGGAGAGGGCGTAGATGCCCATCTGCAAGAGCAGTCCATCAAACACTATGACTAAGGGTGACGATCTCAAAGCTCTAATCCTAAAAATCAGACAGCCTAGAGGAATTAAAATGTTTGCATTTCCCCATCGAGCTCATTTTTTGTACTTTACTGCTCAAAAGCATGCCAAATCTCCAAAAAGTCCATTTGCATCTCTTCAAATAAAAATTATGTTACCGAATTACGAATTCAGAAAGTAATAATTTAATAAAACACTTAGGTACTCAAACAATATACAAATATATATGGACATAAATGTTTCTCAAAAGGTTGGTTCATCAAACTGTTGTAAATCAGCAGCAAATGCAACTGATGCCCTTTCATTAAAGCAGCCTTACTACATGATACTTCCTACTGCCTGTCACGTAACATCACAAGTTTTCCCTCGCTTCACCAAATGCAAAAGATGATTCTTTGAACAAGAAGCAGTCCCCATCATAAACCTGGTGCTTGCATGCTACTCTTTGCCAAAACTGTCTAGAATCATTGCTGTGAACCCTTGCTGTGAATATTCTTCAGTCGTGTCTCACTTTTTGAATAACATCTTTCAGGTCTGTTGAGTTTAGTCTGCCAAGTGGCCTCCCATGTGGTGGTAGTGCCTGTCCTGGTGTGATGTATGCCTCTTGACAAGCTCCCCAAGTTACATAAAATGTCTCTGTGAAAATAAAAGGAAACATTCAAAGCTTTCTATGTTCAACTCATATGCTATCTAACTTGATCAGGCAGTTCCTAAACAAGTATTTCAAGCTTGTGTGGTATGCTTCAAATGGCTTACCTGCCATATTGTCCAGAACATCTGAGCCCCAATCACCTTGAAACACTTTGATCAAAATGTTATCAAATACATAAAGTTCTTTCATGCCAACAATTCTGTCACGGAACAAGCGACATGCTTCATAAGCAAGAACTTCCAAAACAAAGTCTACAGTTTGTATCAATGAACCTATAAAATTTAAGAAGAGAATTAATTTTATATATTTATAATAAATTTTCAAATTTACATTTCAAAATATGAAATTGAAAATGAGCAAGAGAAATTACATACCAGCAGGAGAGCATCGGTAAGGAAGAAATAAGAGAAAAAGTAAACATTATGAAGTGCTTTTTAATAATATCTTTATGGATCATTACAAGATAAAATGAAATATATTCTATTAAAACACGTTTGCTCTATTAAAACAAGTGTCAGCTTCTAACAAAATTGAACAAGGTGCTGCACACAAAGTTAAAATTAAAAGTCAATTTTCCAGGCAATGAAACCAAGAAAATCCAGAAGACATTTTTAAATGAGAAGAGAAAGACAGACAACAAATACTAAAATAAGAATAGATACTCAAAACATGCATACCAAAGTATGCATTAGAAAATGCCACTAGAGACTCTAAATCTTAAATATTCCTCACAAAAGTAAAAAGGAAGGTAAGTAAATAACAAGCCATGTTGTTCATCACTGGAAAAGCACATGCATATGTCAACCTTAGATACAAAAAGAAGTTCTTAAAAGGCTGAGATTACCCATTCATTGATTGTTAGGGCAGCTTTTGTCACATCATTCAAGCTGCATTTACCATCTTATGATCCCAGAAAATAAGTGGAAATGGAGCACAACATTCTTATCACTTTTATCCTCTTTAAGCAGCCCTCTATGTAACTTTTTAATGAATGCAAGAGCTAAAACATAATGAGTAGTTGCTCATGATCTAGTAATAATACCAATTTCAGAGACAAAAAAAGATTAGAAAGCAGCCTATGAAGGATGTGTATAAACCAGGTTTATAAAACCAGGTATAGAAGGACAAGCACGAGAGGCAAGGCTCTGGGAATCTAGAAAACAACACATACGCTCAAAAAAACTCCAACACAAAACAAAAAAAATAGAACAAAACAGTGGGCAGTAGGGGCATAGTTCAAGTTCCCACAGTAAAAATGCAGTCCCAACCTACTAACTTCCCTTAAGACCATAAGTAGCTCCCACACATATTTTGAAACATCACTGGATTTTTTAAAACTTGTTGACTTTTATGTTATAGAATGAACTGTCAAGCATTTTTTCCTCTACTGAGTTACATATAGTCCACAGTTTAAAAAGATCAATGAGTTACATGTGGAGCCAATAGTCAGACTGACATCAATAATAATCTAGGCCATTTTAGAATTGCTTCATTAATGAAAGCCAAGTAAGTGACTTACCACCTTCTAAATCGTATCTGAATAAACCAAGAACCCACTGAGTAAGAATACATGGTGTAAAAAGGTAATGACTGTGATCATCAACTGTGAATTTTGCTCGTACCTAAAAATGGGAGTTAAGAGAAGGAAAAAAAAAGGATATTGTAAAATGTACAGCACTTTTTCTAAGGTACCAGATAAATTATTTTTCTAGTTGGTGTACATTTAGATATTTTATGAATGCACTCCTTGTTTAAATCTTGTTTTCTGACCACAAAAGATTTTCTCAGAACACTTTTTCTGTACCATTTTTGATGGAAACAACTGCACATCCCACCTAGGACTTTTAGTGCAGGATTATCAGACAAAATACTTATGTTTTTAAAACAATACCAAATATGAAATGCAAAGGCAATACTGAAATGTAATAAAAACCTACCTAAATTATTAACATTTTCTCACTAAAACCTACCTAAAATAGTAATGCTTTCTCACTACAAAATACTTCATACTTACTCTTCTCTCAGAATGGATATTTGAATTTACAACTACCTCTTTAATTTAAAAAATAGCTGCTTCCATCAGTTATTTGATCACCGTGTAATGAAATTTAAACTCAGATTTCTCAGAATACATTGATAATGTCATATGAAACTCCTGCTAACAGGTGACTGCCAGCATGCCAGCCAGTGACTAAACTCACATTCCAGTCATAAAGATCGGGTTTGTATCAAGCTGCTGCCTGGATGGGGACATTAATACATTCTACAGCAAGCACCCCCATACATTCTACAGCAAGCACCACACAGTACCTTCCCCAGTAAGGCTATGTACTGATTAAGAAAAGCAAGTAGTTAAGCATTTTGCTAGATAGAAGTCCATGAAATTTCAAGTGGGAGGCTAAAATGAACTTGTGTCCAGTTCTAAACACCTGCTTTTAACAGTGTACAATTTTAATAGGAAGTCTTTGATGTTTGTAAAGGACTCCGCCCTCATCTTCTTCTCTGTTCAGTACAGCATCCGTAACAACTGGGCACACAACAATCCATTGCCCTGTCTCCTCATCCATTAAGCAGGAAAACACTACTATCCACATTTTATACATCAGGAACTGAAAGCAGAGAAGTATTAAGACGCATGCCAAAATCCTAAAACAAATCTGCGAGGAAGCAAGAGTACTTACTGCTTACTCCGCTTGCTTCTAATACCTAGGATTCTCTGAAAATAAGAAGCTCCAAAATTGATATCAACTTTATTAAAATATATAAACTTAGATTTTAATACTGATAAAACTTTTTACTCACTTGTTAATATCAAAAGCTAATTATTTGTAATAAAATATCTGAATTCTCCATCTCCCTGAAGAAAGAAAAGAAGTTGCCATACCTGTTCATAGATTTGAACCATAGATCCTGCTAGCTGATGTATTTTTGGTAAAGAACCCCAAACAGGGTGATTCTTTAGGTTTTTCTGTAGTACGGGTTCCAGGTAGGCACTATAAATAGTTTGCAGTTGTTCTCTTTCTGGATAGCTAAAAAGGAAAAAAAACTAATCATTATGGACTTTTTCTATTTAATTAAAACTGAGTTAAACTTATATACACAATTACTGAGAAATTTCATTGAATGGCACTTCCATCCAGCAGCTAAGTAAAATTATTTTATTGCAACAGGCCGCTCTCAGAAATTTTCTAAATACATCTGTTGATATGGTCAAACTTAAAAACAAACACATCAACTTCAATTTCTCTTACTTTTTAACCAAACAGCACCTTAACATAAAGCTGCAGAAAGCAGTTTACTGAAAGCAAAATTATCCAACAGGAAACATATTTCAAACACTTCATTACCAAGAGGCAGCTGTAGATTCCTCTTAGCTGGACTCTGGTGCCAAGAGGCACCAAATAGTACCAAATCTGACAATCACAAACTGTGAGAAAAGACAAAAGACTAGAACAGCCACATCTTTGTAAAGACTAAATTGACAAGAGGTCCTTATAAAGAGAGGCTAAATCTGAGTTCGGAGAGTTAGACTAATTTATATATACTTACTCAACTGCACACAGACGAACAATAGAAGTAAATCTAGAGGTAAGTTTATGTCTTCCTAATGTTCCTCCAGCTGACATGGAAGCCACAATTTGGATGTTTTCTAAACCAACCCATTCCAGATTTTCGTCATAAAATCCTTGATATGTAAGAACCTTTAATAATTAAATAAATACTTCATTTAAAAAAAGTCAACAGAGTATCATACAAAATAAAATAAATTAAAATAGCGAGAAGTATACCATTATTTCTGCTTACTCCTCACTGTTCTGTCAGCTGCAGACTTGCAGGACTCCATTGTCCAGATCATGAATGAAGATGCTAAACAGATACTGGTCTCCAAGTAGATTCTGTACCATTGATGATCACCCTCTGGGCCTGGCTCTTCAGCCAGCTTTCAACCCACCTCACTATCTGCTTATACCACCTGTATCAACAGCTTTTCTTGTGAGGATCTTTTGGAAGACAGCATCAGTGGTCTTAGTGAAGGCCAGGTAGACTATATTCACTCTCCTCCCCTCATCAAGCATGACTTGCCCCTGGTGAATTCATACTGACTACTCCTGGCAATTTTCTTGTAATTCATATGTCTACTGCACTGTAACTCGTTGAGATGAGCACTGTCTTTATTTATTTATAAATATAAGCCAAATAAAAGTGGTATCTTATTTCTGGCTGAAACCTACATAGTCTATTAAAGCACAAACAAAACACAGATGCAGGATTTTAACTCTGAAATTAATCGATGTAGGTATTTACTACGTACACTAAATTATATCCATTATACTTGAGTCTCTTTATAAATAATAGACATAATTGTTCACCTGCTGCAGAAAAGCCACAAGAGTGCTTGTTCCCCATTTATCAGGTTTGGGTAGATTGATGTCTTTTAAGTACAAAACAAGCCTTTCACAGTCCTTCGGTCTGTACACTCGTCCAGTGTTTGTACTGATTACAATGCAAGTTTGACTTAATTTTTGTAGAAGATGTTGAGAAGTAGTCTGTGCACTGCAGTGAACGGTAGCAATCTGAGTGGAGCGGAGCTGAGAAAATGCATAGTGAAGCAGCATCCTAGCAAAACAAACATGTACATACATATAGGCATAAACAAATTAAAATGCTGTGTATCCAAAAATGTTTTATAGTTTTAGAATTAAAATGCATATACTACATCCTGTATTAAAGGAATAGGTGGAGCTGAGGTTTGCTGAATTCAACATCCTTGCCTTTAAAACTGTAACATTTTCCATTCACAAAATTCAGTGAAAATGTAGCGTATACAGCTACACAAAACAAACAGTTAATTTAATACCTTGATTATAGTGACCCAAACCATCTAAATAAGGAATCTAATAAAGGCAACAGGATGTGCTAAATTCAGTTGCCTGCACAAGGCATTTAGAGCCTCTTGAAATGAGACCGGATCTCATGTGCCTCTAAGCTGTTGCTCCATGACAGGAGGTTTTCCAAAAATCCTCTTTCATATCTAAAAGCCACATTCAGACGTCTTAGATACACAGTGACAGTCTGAACTGTCCCTGTACAATTTTATGAGAATTTACTTATTTGCCACTACAGAAGGTTTGCTTAATTAACGACCTAAACAAGTCATATTCTATCAGAAAGTCATATGATAAAAGCATTATAAAAAATATTACAAATTCTGTCAAACAACTAGAAGTAGATTTTACTTAAAATAGGAAGTATTTTTTACCCCTTTCCGCATCCTTCAGGACCTACAAGAAGAAATGGCTGCTTATTATTAATATCTAGCCATGGTCTAAAGTAATCTAAACCTCTCTGCATGTCAGGGGTTTGGATAACAGGAAGTGTTTGGAGATTACTGAAGTCATCAGCTGTTAGATTTTCAGGTTTTTTCAGCTGATACAGCATTAGCTCTCCAGTGTCAGTGTCATAGTATGTGTCCAGGGGCTTCCTTGGATCAGGAGGAGACTCTTGTGCCCAACTGAAGATCTTTAAAAAAAATAAAACTTCAGTTAAATCCATACTCCTAACAACAAGACCTACCATTTCAAGCTAGTCTAAAGAATGTTTAAAGAATACTTATGTAAAATCAAACATATAATTCTTCGATTTGGTAGTTTGAGGCTGCCTTTGAATATTCAATCATATCATGCATATACTTTATGATTAGGTCCTTAACTAAACAGTAATATATTATTCTTCCATTTTTCATAATATAAAGAAATTAAATTAAATTGTGTTTAGAAAAGCTTTACCTTTTTTTTATATTAGGCAACCTAATAAGAAGAATCATGAGGTAACTCATTCACATGCATGAATAACTAATTCCTAGAGCTGAGTCTAAACCTTTACCCGTTGCCCAGTATATGTATTATAGCTCATGAATGTCTTTTGGAAAGAACTATTTCCCTCTCCCCAACAAACACAAAACCCAGGTGTGATTGTGGAAATAATCACCTCCAAGGTCAGCATTCTCAAGCCACTATGGACCAGTACACCCACACAGTTTTCTAACACTAGCCTGGCCCTTGCGCTCTCAAGTATGTACACAGAGACAGAACCCCACACCAGTGCATACAATATATAACCTCAGGGAAATGCCCTAACAATACCTCCCTAATGAGGTGCAAAGTCCTATTATTATTTCAAGTACTCTGAACAGAAAAAAACCCCACAAAAATAAATCTGAATTACACATACAATGCATATAGACAAACACAGTCTGCTAGAGTGGGTCCTTGCACTAAGCAGTATGAACACAGGCATTTCACTATCTCTTGGTGCAGGACCAAAGGATTGCTATCTGGGATGGATGTGATGTATCAGTGACGCATAAAACATTCCTTTACTTCTCAGCTATTTCCCTAGAGATGACACAAATTAAATTCAAATTAGAGCACAGAGACTACCTCTTTTGCAAATTCGTGTCGTGACTTCATGTTGAGATTGCCACCAAGACCACGTAACAAGTTAATAATAAACTGTCCACGATCGGTACTCCCACGAAGATGAGACAGTCCATTCATCACAGTTCCGACTAAACTTGTTTCTACCACAAAGTCATTCTGTAAATTGAAAGTTGTAGTAGATTTAAATTTATTCCTCAATATAAATGTGATGTGTTGCTAGCACACAATTATTACTCATTGCTTTTTGACATTTCCACAAACGATGAAAGATCCCAACACTGCTATTGCTCTAGAAAATACACTTGGCATTAAATTATTTCTAAGCATTGATTTGGAGGTTTTAATTCCAGACTATGAGTTCATGTAATTTAAGATAAGCAATCAAAACTTTCCTCAGAGATTTTGAGAATCTATAAGGAATAAACATAACTGTATACTGGAAATCTTTCTTTTGAACAGATTCTTTATGGATTTTGCTCTTTTGCATCAAAGCGGATTTGCAGCCTCAGGAACAATGTCATGATTTCTCCTTTGATACTTTAAAAGTCTAAAAAATGCCATGGGTGAAAGAACTAGGAGGAAAAATTATTAGAAGAACACAACAAGACCATATATGCTCCCCAGGAGGAGACAATGCAGGTCTCTTAAACACTAGCACACTGGCCGCAGCAGTGGGAAAGTCTCCTAAAAATATTTTGTGCACAAAAGCTACTTGATCAAGGCAAATCCAACTCCTCCAGAAGGCAAGTCTGGGAAGCATCTAGAATCCTTCAGAAAATCTACCATATACAGAACAATTACCATGACGTACATCTCAGAGTCCCAGAATCCAGAGAATATACAAAGTTTTGGACTATCCTTTTTTAAATATCATAATCACATATTTCTTTTCACCTATTAAAACATTTTTCAGTTAAGGTTTTGAGTAGAATCCTAAAGAGCTAAAGTTGCATACTTAAATTCAGGACAGATTAGTGGGAGCTGTTTGAATTTAACATTCTGAACAGTCAGAATACTTTTCCAGATACGACATTACATTTCTCCTCAACCTATTACAATCTTCAGTGTACACTGTGCAACTTGCCAAATTTTAGCCATCTTCGTGATAGACAATAACATTAATCTAGAAAATAATTTCTTCACTTTTTCTTTTCTTTTACATATTCAAGTCTTTCAGATCTCTGCAAACATATAGAAAAATGTCTGGTATGGAATAATGAAATGCGTGTTAAATCTGTGAAACTTGGTATCTGTCTTTACTAGTTAAAATGGTATTAAATGTTTCAAAACTTTAAGTACAGCGATCAGTTGTTGGGACCTTATTAGAATAGCTCCAGAATTAATCATACTAAGGAAAAAGCATCATTAATGTGGTCACAGCACCAAGCATGCCAGAGTACAATAAGGGTTTGGACAACTCTCTCAGGTGCATGGTCTGATTCTTGGGGTGGTCCTGTGCAGGACCAGGAACTGGACTTCAGTGATCCCTGTGGGTCCCTTTCAACTCAGGATATTCTACAATTCTATAATTCTATAAAAAGCACTGAGTTGTTTTTTTTAACTTGCAATTCAAAAATTAATCTGAATGATCTATTCTGTACTAAACTAGAAAAATGGATCATACTTAACAGAAGCTGAAATTTGATTAAGTATTCATTTACTAACCTTCTTTACAACCCAGTTTAAAGCCTTTTCAAAATAGTCTCCAATCCAATTTTCAAGGTTGCATCTGGATTCTTCAGGCTGACTCCTTAACCAAGACTTTATTAGAGCATTAAGATCTGTATCTTCATCACTAAGTCAAAACAAAACAAGATTCAGATAAATACATGGCACCCATGTCTTTAAATAGACTGTTTTAAAGGAACAACAAAATTCCAGAAAAAGTCTGGTAAAATACTTAAACAATTTCTAACCAGTATTTGGGCTCTCCGATAAAGAATTCACCATGTCTTTTTGAAAAAATCTGAAGTATTTAAGTCAAAAGATTATAACAAACAGCACAGAAGGGATATGCAACCTAAAGAAACTTCCCTAGTGATTGGCTTCCTAAGTGTAAGCAACTAACCAACTACTCCCTTTACTTGAGAATACCTTTCAAGAAAAGTAAGTAGATATTTGCTTACTTTAAAAGCATGTAATACTCCTGTGACTTACCTCAGAAAGATCATTCCCATTCGAGATATTGTAGCAGGAGAGGCACAGCTAAGGTCATGAGTTTCAAATATAAAGTTGACATTTGAACCAAACTGAATTCTTTCTCCACTGGGCATAGTCAACAATTTGTTGTCATCCAAAACAGAATTCAAAGATTCAATCCATTCAGGATCAATATCACCATCACAAATTATCCACGAAGTAATATCTATTTCCAGACACAAAAATAAATATCAAACCCAAGAAAAACAGTTAAAAAAAATAACGTCCCTTGCTATCTTCACACTTTTATTATTCTTTCTTCATTATGACTTGAAGTTTTATGAAGACACTCCTCATATGCTTTACCTTCTGCTGCCTATTTTTGCTTTCTTATCATGAAATTTGTAAAGAATGTACTAAGGCTTTTGGCTACAATTGTTACCAGTTTTTCCTGCCTTATGCTACCCACAAATAGTAACACAACATAAAGATGTACCTAAAAACGAACCATTTCAGTAATTTCAGTGCAACAATCTGCAAGTCCCTCTCAGACGTACCTCGGGGCTCTCGCACCACTTGCCGAGCACTGTTTGTAAGCACTCCATCAGACCATTCCCTGGTATCCATGTCAATACGGCCCAGTAGCTGATGCCGAGGCATGGCTTTGGGATTCATTGTGTACTGCTTCACCACTCTGCCAGTTTTACCAAGGGCTGTCTTTAACATCCGCCAGAGCGTTGATTTACCTCCACCACTTGGACCTACAATGACTACACCCATTCTTTGACGCAGCTGTTCATACAACTCCAACGCCTTCTTGATCTAGACAATGAAAGAGAGAACGGCTATGTGAAATCATAAAGCTAAATCAAACATGTTCTTTTATAGTATTTCTGTGATTTACTTTGCATGAAGACACTTTCTATAACTTTGTTTTTTTAAACAATAGGTATTTGCAGGAATAATTAAAATCATGATACTAAAGTTTATGAAGGAATTTATTTCACATGTTAGAAACATTTCACTAAATTACTAATACAAAAATAATAGCTATCTTTGGGCATATTTTTAATGAGAATTTAATAAATCTTCAGCCACAAAACTTTGTCCAGTTCTACAATAAATAAATAAAAACAAGACAGAGAACTGCTTGCGAAAACCAAATACTCATGTATTTCATTCTTCCACTGTCCAAAATATTCATTGGCATGTGTACCTGGCTTGAATCAAACTGTGTGTCACATGTTCACATCTTAATTTTCCTTGCACTATTTTTCTTTCAGTCACATAACTGATCTACCGTGCTTCGAACACGCATCTAATTTTTTTATATATACGTAAATTAGAACCTAACTACCAGTTATTCTCACTTTTTTATAAAAGATTATTCAAAAGAAAACAGAAATGAGTCAAATGAATGTAATATTAATCAGTTCTAATTCAGAATAATACTGTTTTGTTGCTGTAGTTGATGTTTACCTGTGTACTTATAATTTCCAAGTTTGCTTCTTCAAAGACTTGCTGTAAAGCTGCAGTTAACTCAGCATATTCCACATCTTTAGAATCACTGCCAGGAAATACATCTTTAACCAGCTCATCAAAACGTGTGCAGTCAGCAAATGTAAGCTTTGATGTGGTGTTCAGCCGCAAAGCTTGAACCACTATGTGACTTTCATTAACTGGAAAGAAAAACAAAGAAAACAGATCACTTTAAGCTGTTCATTGGGGTTTTTTTCTTTTGAATATATCAGAACTTGAGTCGACACTGCTTAGATGTTGAAAGTAGAATCGGAGCATAGATTCCAGAATTCCAGTTCATGTAACATTCTACTTGGAAGCTAGGCATAGTTAGGCATACTTACTGTAAGTATGATATATGCCCACAAATGCATTCTACACAGATATGAGGTGGTTATGATGCTGATCAAATGCAGACCATTTGTTATGCCAAAATTTGTAAACTTTCATATATGCCCTTTAAGCAAACAGGAAGCAGTAGTTGTCTCCTAAAGATATGAAATGCTCATCCATTCCACACACTAATTCCCTCTCATTTAACACCTGAACAACGATAATTTAAGAAATCTTAAAAAACACAGAGTGACTCAGTCTAGTCCAACACCTTTCTATCATTCCTACCTATCCTTATATTTGTCTCTGTCTACCAATCTGAATCTAGTGCCATGTGACAATTTTTGCAAAACTCAAACAGAATCAAACTGGTCTGATAACTAATGAATAATGAAAGCATCAGAGGATTAACTTTCCTGTCCTAAGCCAAGTGAAAACAAGTATTTGAGAATCATTTTAAACGATTCCCAAATGAAGTCCTGTAATCTGTGTTCTTATCATCATATAAAAACTCAATCTAGAATATAAAGAACCTTTTGTAATCTCCTAGTGAAGGTGGGTTTTCATGGATATTTTCTTCTTTTCTAAATTGCCTACAGATACAAGCCATGGTTTTTTAAAACTCCAGTGAACAAGAAAGCTGGAGTGAATTATATTTGTACAAGATCTTAAAGAATCAAAAGTTTGGTATGGTCAATCTTACATTCTTGCTTTGCATCGCTTCTCTTCAGCTGATGAAGAAGACTGCCACAGCCTCTCAAAACAGTCTTCAGTGCTCGTAAACCCCAATCATAGTGCTGCTGTGGTGTCAGAAGCTCCCTGAATTTAAAAACAACAATATGGCAATAAGCTCTAGGTGACAGCATCTGAAATTTTGGGTTGGTGAATGAACACACAATAAGAGTTTGGTCAAAAGAGAAACTGGCGTGTATTTGTAGTGTCATCTGAAATGCATTTCAGAAATACAGCAATGACACTGGAATTTTCAGAGGGGTTATATTCAACATGTATTTATTATTGACTCTAACAGCATTCACTATAACCTCTGATCTTTCTACTCTCTAATGCACATAATTTTAACCAAATAGCTACTTGCATTTCAACAATTTCAAGAGTCTAGATACAACACAATGCTTGCGAGCATTCATATGCTCACATTTATATTTAGTGAGATACTAGGGGAGCAGCAATTTCATCCCTTGAGATTATAACTGAATTCAAGATATTTTCACACCTCAACCTCCCAATACATTGCAGTATTTTTATTTTATAAGTTAAAAGTATCTGTACAGAGATTTGCATGGTATACCATTTAGATTTAAGAGCTAGAAGGGAAGAGAATTAGAAAGGTAACTTCACTAATGAGCAGGGAGGTGGGGTGGTGAAAGCTTACCTTGCTAGATTAAAAATAGCCACTAATTTTCTACCCAGTATTTTAGCATCCTTAAAGCCTTCTGAATACAAAATAACTTCTGCAATGAGTTCATTGTCTGGATGAGTCATAGCAACTGGCCTGAAAAGTTGTTTGAGGTTATCAGGCAGTTTTTGTCTTCCTCCATAACCTTTTCCAGCAGGATTCAGAGTGATAAAAATTCCAGAATTAGGATCCATTTCAACCTAGCAATAGAAGTGCATTGTAAGGATATATTGTCAGATGAAATACTAATGAGAAATGATGGGTGGACTATGTTTAGTTACAGTAGTCAGTTTTTAAGTTTGGCCTATGTGGAAAAAGTAATTAAGTTTCGCTGTACCTTTTTGCCAAGCATCTCACATACAGGACTGTGTTTCTTCAGTGCATGTTGAATTGTCTGAACCTGCATGGATACTGCAGACAATACAGCTTCCTCAAGTCTATTGAATTCATCAAAACAGCCCCAGGCACCACACTTCACTAAGCCCACAAATATGCGCCCCATTGACTTCACATCAATACCCTTGAAATTAAAAAAAAAGTTGTCAAAATTCAAGTAACAAGAAAATATAAAATAATGTCTTCCCATCCACTAAAAAATAGGTACTTGGAAATATCCACAAATTTTGAATGGCAACTGACAAATTAGCAGAATAATTTCCATAATAATTTCAATACTACTATTAATAATATTAACAACAATAATA
>VZTE01005484.1:1830216-1855337 GCA_013397775.1 Eulacestoma nigropectus | reverse complement strand
CCTTGGGACTGTTTCCAGAGAGCGACTGTCCCCCTCTACTGGGCACTGGCGAGGCCACAGCTCAAATCCTGTATTCAGTTCTGGGCCCCTCACTGCAAGAAAGGCATTGAGGAGCTGGAGTGTGTCCAGAGAAGGACAGTGGAGCTGGGGAAGGAACTGAAGCACAAATCTGATGAGGAGCAGCTGAGGGATCTGGAGGTGTTTAGCCTGGAGAAAAGGAGGCTCAGGGGGAACCTTATCACTCTCTACAACTCCCTGAAAGGAGGCTGTAGCCAGGTTGAGGTTGGTCTCTTCTCCCAGATAACAAGTGACAGGATAAGAGGAAATGGCCTCAATTTGCACCAGGGGGGTTTAGGTTGTATATTAGGACATATTTCTTCACCTAAGGGTTGTCAAGCATTGGAAGCGGCTGCCCAGGGAAGTGGTTCACTCACCATCCATGGAGGTATTTAAAAGATTTCTAGGTGTGGTGCTTAGGGACATGGTTTAGTGGCAGACTTAGCAGTACTGGGTTAACAGTTGGACTTGATGGTCTTAGAGATCTTTTCCAACCTAAATTATTTTATGATCCCATGATAAACATAAATTTAAAAGTCAAAATTACACAAGACCAGAACTCACACCATCAAGTACAAATTTTGTTTCTAAATGTACCCATTTCACGTTAAGCAAAATGTGGAAGATTTGCAATAACTCCCAAAGATTAATATAAAAATTAGCATGGTATATATTATGTACACACATATGTTTTCGGAACTTTGCCTGATTCTGGTTTCCGTTCATACTCATTCTAGTTTCATCAGATGGGAGAGAAAAAGCCTGAATTAAATGTCAGTTGTTCAGAAAGTCCAGAAACAATATCCTGACAGGTCTCAGCAATTCACTTAATGAGAGACAGCTGCTGTATTTGAAGAGCTAAACAAACTGTCTTTTGATTTGAACTGTTTAGGACAGGGGCACCTTCACTAGGAACATGAATCAGACAGATGTACTCCTTAACAATATCTGCCAGTCACTTGCTACGGATCTCAGATCAAGAAGTAATTCTGCTCTAATCCAGAGACAGTACATCAGATATCCGCTGAATTAAGAAACACGTCACATGTTCTGATTTCCCTCTTACCATTTACCTGCAGATATGAACTTGGATATGAACCACTAGTTGTTTGTTTTTTAAGTTGAACCTGACTTTTCTGTAAAGCTAAATTACACTTATAAAAACATTACTTGAGATAAAAGTCACCTGGGCTACCTGTGTGTGTGTATCAATATCCAGCATCCCAATTTCTAATGGCTAAAGTGAACATGTGATAAAAAGCAGGAAAAAATTGTATAGAAAAAATAAACCTTGTAACAGTACCACATTGTTTCCACTCTGAGGTCTAGTAGAAGGTCAGATTTCCAGCTGGGAACTGCAGACCCATTCCAGACAGCAGCTGGGAGCCTGTCCTTGCTCCTCCACACAACCATTCACCATGGGACGAAAGTAAGTGCTTCACTGCTTGGTAGAAGGAGGGCTAAATGGCTCTGCTACAAGGTCCACAACTCCGGAATGCAAGTGTCTTGGGATTTTGGATGTCATAGGAAGAAATATTTACTCATATTTCAACTAGCTCTGCCTTCTGCTTTTTTGTTTCTGTCTTGGCCCCTTTCTTATCTCTTAGGGATAAATGCAACACAGGTCTCTCTGCTCTGCAAACCATTGTGGGGATCAGTGATGTTCGCTGGTGTTTCAGTCTTCTCGGGGAAGAGAAGCAGAAGAGAAGGATGGAAAGAGAAACCTGCTTAACACAGGAATGAAACATTTTCCTGTTTTTCCTAGCAAGGGCTGCCTGTGGAGAACAGGGCTGTGTTTTCAGACCCGTCTGTCTGCAGGCAGGTCCTACCATCACTAGGGCTCGCAAGAGAGCTGCAGGAGCCAGCTTTGGCTCACCGCAGGAGCTACTGCTCCTCTGCTAAGCCAGGCTAGAAGCCTGTGCCTGCCTGCTGCCAGGAATGGATGGAAATCTTGGGAGGGCAATCTGCAGAGCAGGAAGTCTTACAGCCCCTGCCAAAAGATACAGAGGGATGCCCTGGTACCCAAAGGAACCAGGCTCTGCAGATGCTGCCAGCTGTGATTGTGGAAGTGGATCCTTCAGACCCTGCACAGGTCTCTGCTGCTTGCTGCCCTCCATCTGGTTGTGCTGCCCCTGTTCCTGGGCTCTTTATGAGCTCTCAGCAGGCAAACACTGTTGTGACATATTTTTCTTAAATCTCATTCTCATGCAAGCCCTGACAGAATGAGAAAAGTTGTTGGTTTTTTTTTTTTTTTTTAAAACCACCGTGCTGTTACACCCAAACACTTCTGAGCAGTGAAATGCCCTGTGATTATTTCATAATTAATCATATGGCTTCTCCTGGCACGGTGGATGACACCACTGCTGGCATCAACTCAGTGTGGGTTGTGCCTTGACACCAGCACCAGCATTTCACTGTCGTCTTCCTCCCATTCCAGCACCTCAGGAAAGCACTGATGGGAAGTGGAACATGACCAGCTGCATTGCTGAAGCACATTCAAAGCCATTTCTGTATGCTGTGTCTCCACAGAGCTGGGACAACTTGACATAATTATTGTGCCACATAAACTCTTTCCTAAACAACACGGCTGCTGTCAGAAAGCTCCTTGATAGGCACTCAATGACGGATTTTAAAAATAATTGGTTCATATTTTCACAGGTGCTGAGCTTGTAATCCCAGTCATTTCATTACAGGGTAGAGTACAAAGAAGTAAGGAAGTGCCAAGGCATCACCGAGGTAAAGCGGATCACCTGCTTCTGAACTTGAAGAAAGAAAACAGACAAGTTCTCCTATTCCTGCTTAATTAACATCTCATTTGCATTTGGTTATGCAGCTGCTCAGCTGCACTCAAAAATGTGCAGCTCTGAGATATGGGCGACCCTGAAAACAGCATTTGGGCAAAGATTCCACCTTGGCCATTGTGTGCCCCCAGGCCCTGCTAAGCCAAATAACTGATAACTGAGACCCATGTGCTGGGAAGATTTGTGGTTTAATGGGCATAGCAGTGGCTTGAGAAGGGAAAATACGTGATTTAATACATGATTTATAACCCTGTACTGAATGCTAAAGTGCCTTCCCTTGTGCAAGGTGAGTGTCTGAGCACTGTTTGGTGGAAGAGTAACCTAACAGAGTTTTGTCCCTGTTTTAAGACTTGGTCCCCTTGTGACTGTCATTCAGATAAGGACATTGTCCCTAGGAAACACAGCTTTTTGTCATTCCTAAGAATTGTTCATCACATCTGATTTAGTTGAAATTGCCCTTTGG
Organism: Eulacestoma nigropectus; assembly: GCA_013397775.1. Taxonomy (NCBI): domain Eukaryota; kingdom Metazoa; phylum Chordata; class Aves; order Passeriformes; genus Eulacestoma; species Eulacestoma nigropectus. The sequence continues at coordinate 1,852,016 of VZTE01005484.1, read as the reverse complement.
GGGCACACAGATGATTCACTAGTACAAAGTCAGCCGGAGCTCAACACTGCTTTAAAGAAGGGGGCAAAGCAACATCCCTTCAGGCCTGTAGAAAGCAATCTCTTGCTGATGTCAAAGCCTTTACACCAAGGTTTTGCAGCACCAGGATCTTCTTGGGCTCCATTTTAGTTGTCTTAGACTGGTCTTCTGAGTTAATGATTACAGGAACATGTAAGAGCACTTTGGGCTTTCTGAACCTGTTGAGTGGTGTTTGTAGTGCCTCTTGACCTAATTTTCCAGAGGAGGCAAAGAGCACAAGAAGAGACTAGGAGAACTGTATCTGACGGCTTCTGAAAAAAAATAAAGGAGTGGTCTGGAAGAGATGTGGAAAAGCAGAAATCCTCCAACAGCATCCAGGTTTCCCTGCAGCTGTGTGCTGCAATATGAAGAATGGAAAAATGGTTTGCTGTCCTAGGACTGACATCCTGATTTCTGAGGTACCTGTCCAAGCCACTCAAACTCCAAGAAGTTTTCAGGTAATCTGTGCATTTAGTAAACCAATTGACCCAGATAAGAAACATAGGGACTTCATCAGCTTTCCATTTTTAGGCTACTGGTAGGAACAGCTAAGTTTCTTACAGAAATAAAAATCCAAGGCAGTAACGGTTCCACCCTAAATATATCATTGTATGAAACAGAAGAAAGGTACGCTGAAGTAGTTTTGGAGTGACTCTCATAACAGGCTGTTCATACCAGTGAGTCCAAAGAAGGGCCACAAAGACTGTCAGAGGGCTGGGGCACCTTTCCCATGAGGACATGCTGAGAGAGCTGGGGCTATTCAATCTGCAGAAGAGAAATCTCCTGGGAGCTCTTACTGTGTCTTTTCAGCATCAAAAGCAGCCTACAGCAAAGCTGGAGAGGGACTTTTTATAAGGGTGTGTCGTGATAGGATAAGGGGGGATTGCTTTAAACTGAAAGAGGGTAGGTTTAGATTGGATATTAGGAAGAAGTTTTTTAGAAGAGTGCAGTGAAAAACTGTCACAGGTTTCCCAGAGAGGTGGTAGATGCCCATCCCTGAAACATTCAAGGTCAGGCCGGACAGGGCTCAGAGAAACCTGACTGATTTGAAAATGTCCCTGCTCACGGCAGGGGACTGGACTAGATGACCTTCCAAGCTGCCTTCCAACCCAAACCGTTCTACACCTCTATGATTCTATGACTATTCCAGTAAGAGGCAGAGTAAAGCAAGGGATCAAGGGAAAAAATCTGGGAGCATAAAAAAGTGAAAGATCATGCTGATGAGTCCAAGAGTTCATCCTGGAGACAAAATTAGGACCTTTCATCTTAAGAACTGGGGTGAATCTTGGACAGGGAGTAAGGGTGGTTTTGCTCATTTCACTTCTCCTGCATTCAGGAAAATGGTACTTTGTATATTCATAGAATCATAGAATTTTTTGGGTTGGAAGAGACTTTAAAGTCATCCCTGCCATGGGCAGAGACATCTTCCATTAGTCTGTGTTGTTCAGAGTCCCATCCAACCCAGTCTTGAACACTTCCAGGGATGGGGCATCCACAACGTCTTAAAAAAAAGTAGAAAATCTATGTCTATTATCTCTCCTCCTTAAAGAGAAAAAAAAGCAGTTTGAATTCTCCAGTCCATATGGGCTATGAAATGCTGATGTTACTTTTCTGGCTTACAACAATTCTTTGAGCTATTAATTAAAATGATACAAAGCACTTGGAACCTCATATTAATGACACAGTATCTGTGCATTTTATCACTTGATTTATTGCCACCCTGGAAGCTAGACAATAATGTTTCTCTGCACATTTTTGTCCTTTTACATTTCTGAAGCACTGTTCTGTTTTGTCTCCCAGTTTTAAACCATTATGAAGTTTAACTAGCCATCTTTTTATGTTTACATCCCTGTTCATCAGTATCCTCATTCATTAGCTGTCAACACCAGCTTCCAGCAGAGTTTCAGAAACCACTGGTGCCAATGTCTCACGGTCCTCTATCAGAGGCATTTAGTCACTTTGGTGAAATCTATCAAGGTGCCCTCCTTCTAAATATATATGCACTGTTATTCCCTTCAACAAATTTCCTGTGTGCCAAGCTGGTTTTCAGTCTGTAAAAGAGAAAGCTCCAGGTAGACCTTACTGCACCCTTTCAGTATCTGAAGATACTACAAGAAATCTGGGGATGCACAGTGACAAGACAGAGCCATGACCAAGTAACCCCCATAAAAGCAAAGCAAACCTGAATCCATGATGCAGAATGTGCTGCTTTTTTTGGGTAGTGTATGATCTCTGAACTTTTCTTATGCAAACAGTTGAGGGCAGGTGCAGCTGCTTGTGGGGACAGGCAAGGTTCAGCACATTGATGAAGGGTGTGCCAACCATAGGGCACCGAGGACTTGCCTTCCCAAGCAGAAGGCTGGGTCAGAGCATGGAGGCAAAGGTTCTTGCAACCCAAATAACAAAAGTGAGAGTCAGCCCCCATGTCTTCATCCATTTCAAACTCCACGTTTCCTCCAATTATTGGGAAAGGGGGACCAAGCACCACAGTGAAAACTTTCTCCCATGATTCCTGCCCAGACATGCCCTTCTCCACTGACTCCAGAGGGAGTCTCATGTTTTCAAGCTCTCCAAGGGCCATCAATTGAATCCTACAGTTCTCACCTTCCCAGCCTGGTTAGCAGATGCAAATGTCTCACCACCTCAGAACTCCAAGGGAATTCCTTCAGCAGGGTTGAAGGTCCCAAATACAAACCCTGCTGCCTACCAATGCAGCAAAACAGTACATGGAGCATCACTGGGAGACCACATGGGATTTCACCATCTTCCTCCTGATTATGCTGAGGCAGTTTGTTCATGTTGGACATACTTAGAGAAACATCTCCACTTAATATATCCATCAGGCTGCCCGTGACTGGGCACATCACTCAAAATGCTTAGATGGGAACTCTCTCCATCACTCATTGCACACAAAACAAAAAACAAAGCAGAAAACATTTTCTGGGCACATACACAAACTAAAGGTCCTTCCTGTCTTCTTCATCTCTCCCTTCACAGGTTTTATGATAATTTTCAAGTGTTTTTCTGCATGCATAAAACTATCTTTGTTAAAAAGTAGAACTGGCAATATGGAAAGCAACTCTTCTCCCAGTAGAGATAATAATTCAGGAAAATGTCATTACAAACCAGTTTCATATAGAGTATCTAGATCTAGGATTTATAAAAGTATCTCAATTTGCCGGCTGCCATGAATCAATGCAAAGATGTAGTTGAAAAGAACTACAGTTACAAGCTGATATTGGAGTTCATTTGAGGACAAACCTGCTTTTTCAATTTATGCAAGGAAATGCAAGAATGACAAGGGCAGAGAAAGGGGAAAAAAGTACAGCACAAAGCCAAAATGACCACAGTTACTGTTACTGTTCTTTTTAGGAGATCTTTTGGAATATAAACACAAGATCAAAGATTGCCTAAATGAAAGCAAGAGACTGGGTAATTTGTTTACTTCTTATATCTCCTCCTACCTAGTTGACGGACAAGTTACTGTTCCAAAGTTTGGATTAGCAATGGTAAATTGTGAGCATTCTGCAAGCAGTGAGAGAAACAGTTCTTGGCAGCCCTGACCCAGGATCTGCTGTGATCTGAGCCTGGTTTGTCATCTCCTGCAGCAACCTCACTGCCTCCCTGGAGCAGTCCAGAGATCTGCCTAGATATTTTTAGAGCATCTCCGGTGACAGTCATTCAGTTTTCCTAAGGACTGAAGAAAAAAAAAAAAAAAAAAGACAGACTTTATAGTTAGAACAAGCTGAGACCAGCTGAGGATCTTCAGAAAGAAATGCTTTTTTCCTCCCCCTGTGATGAAAGGCAACCATGAATTCTCCTATTTCTTCCTCCTGTTGCTAGCAAGGATAATGTCAACCCTCAGCTGCAGTCTCTGCTTTTGTCAAAACTTAGTCTGAAGAGATGCTAAAGAATCAGGGACTGATAACCTGGAGGGACCCAGGATGGGAGGGGTGGAATCTGTGTGGCCACACTAAGAGTCATATCAGCAGCCTCTGGCTACAGTGCAGCTTTTTGCCACTGCCAAAAAGGAGCAGGGTGCCCTTCAGCCTCCCTCTGTCCCCAGTAAAGTCATTCCTGGTGAGAAGCAGAAATAATACAGCAGCCAAAGAAGTTTGCAGGTGCTTGTTCTTCTTCCAGTTCCCGTTCAAGAACAAGGAGGCATTTATCAAAATTGAAAACTGAAAGTTCAAACAGGTTTTCCTAGATCACATGCAATTAAACTGTTTTCCCTGCAATGCATCAAGCTCTTAAGGTAAAGTGCACAAGCAACTGCCGGGCAAAGTCTTGATGCCCAAGTTGCCCTAAACTGAGTAAAGAACTTGGAAGAGCCAATTAACATCTGTTAGATTATTTTGAAATATTTGGCTATCAGAGACCAGGGTGAAAGCTGGTGGAGGACAGGGATTATCAGGTGACTGCTTGGAACCTAAACCTTCCTCTGAAATATCCAAAATGGCCCTTTTAAGAAATAGCTAGCATTTTATGCAGCCTGTTTTATAAAAGACTGACTAAAAGGACTGAAGCACATTTGCCAGCTTCTGATAGGGTTTGTCAAACTCTGCTTAAACCTGGAATTAAACATCAGGTGGCCAAGGGCCATGTGTCTGTGCTACTGTAGTAGCCTCATGGGATGCAACATGGGCGGACATAGTGGCTGGATGACACAGCTTCAGCCTTGAATATTGCGCAGGCCTGTGGCTTGCTGCATAGCCACTTTGCTCCTGGGGTATGTGTCAGATGACATAGCAGTGGCAGCGTTTAAACAAAAATTGGTGGAGTTTGGTCCCTGCACTCAGCTGACAGGAGTTACCCTGTTGCTTTACCAGGACACACATTTCAAAATAAGAGTTTCTTTCCATCTCCAACAGCCATCAGGACATTGTGCCTTACATGCTTGCCATGCCACTGGGAAAAATGGGAAAAATTAAGTTGAAAAGAGTGTACCAAGGCAGTCCTCTGGAAGACTTTTTTCCTGGCAGTCAGTCCCCATAACATAGTCAGGCTTCCTCTCAAGCAGTCCTGCTTGCTCCAGGCATTTACACCCATTGCTGCTCCCTTCAGCAAATGCTTGTTTAGCCTGGAGCCCAAAACTTACTGGCTTTGCATGAGGACAACCCAACCATGCCCTGTTTACACTCCATCCCTGTGCCACGGGCTTACAGGGAGTAGCCTTAAACCAGTCACTCAGTATATCCCCTAATTTCTTGGCTGAACCTGTGGGGCAGGAAAGGTCTTATCAATCAATTGCCAATTAATTGTAGCTTTAAACAGTCAGGGTTATAATGCTTCCATTTCAGACAGTTCAGGAAGAAAGAATAAGCTATTTCTAGAGCTGAAGGCTCTCAGTACTAGCTCCTTGTCTAGAAGGTGCTTATCTTCACACCAAAATTCTCATTTCTCTGTAGCCTACACTGCCCAGATGCTGATCCCATAAAAAAGACCATCACCTCAGTTTTTCAGGTGAAATCTTCAGTCCTTTCCCACCAACTCAGTACAAGCACATGCATTTGGGGTGTAATTGCATAATACCCACACATTTCCAGCAGACTTTCTTGGACAAGGTCTGCTATCCTAACAGCACTGCCTTCACAAATAAACCACACACAGAATATCTTGTTTGCTATTTCTAGCAGCAGTCAAGAGCTTTCTGACTGTCTGTTCTGCCAGAGGGCAGCCCATGTCCATCACATCATGGCCAAGCTACTCCAGAATATCTCTTAATTAGTTTGCTGAGAGTCAGGGACTGGTGAGCTTTAACAAGTCTGCTATGACTCAACATACATGAGCACCAAAAATCTCATTTAACCAGCTGTTCCCAAGTGCAAAGTGCAAGGTGATGCTTCTGCAGAAGTTCCACACTCTTCAGCTACTGTAAAACTTCATAGCTCTATTGAAATTAAACTTCAATAACTCTTTCAGAAGACTCATGGTCTAATGTTGTTTAAGAACCCTTACATTATAATGCTAATAAATTTTATTCCTGACTCTGTCACTGACTTGTTTACCAAAGAAACCTATTTCACCTTTTCTTCATTGTCCTCATCTGAAAACAGGTTAAGTAATTTTAAGAATCTTTGTTTTTCAAAGTGTTTTCAAGCTTGAACATACATATTTGTTGTTATACAAACATTGTTGTTATGACCTTGGCCTACCTTGAAAGCAATGATTGTGTTAAGCCAAGGACCTGTTTTGAAGACGATATTGTTGCCGAGACGGGTCAAAATAGCCATATTTTTTCAAGAAGGCTACCAGGTAACATAGCATCTCATAATTTCTGTCTCATACAACTAAAAGGAAGTTAAATAAACACACAAGAGAGACTGCATATAATGAAACAGGGAGTGTTTTTGACTGGGCCTGATCACATTTCTTCCTTTTGAACTCAGTGGTGCTGCACGCCAGAAAACTTCCATTCGTTGTCGCCAATTCAGAGGTTCTCTGGCATTTGAAGTAAATAGCAAAGTAAAAGTAAGACAATGTTTAATAAATGGCACACTGACAAGCCTGAGTCCATTTTTCTTTGTATAAAGCAATACTGAGTTATTTTATTATTTTTCCTAATGTTTTCCTTCCTTTCTGACCCTTGTTTCCCATTGCTGGTTTACAGCAATATAATAATCATTGGGCCAGTTTAAAATGGATCTTTTAAAACTTTTTTAAAGTCTATATCTTGATGATAAATAGTAATGGCAGGATGATCTTTCTTTGTGTTCCATATTGCACATGAAAGAGCCTCCTGGAGGCACTACATAAGGGAGACTTTCATCCAAGGAAAATACAAGCCAGAATTGTCTGTGAGGCTCTTAGGTCACATTGTGCAGAATTGTCAGTGAAGCACTTAGGTTTTTAAATAGGAAAGTAGTTGTTTATATAAGTATATAGGGGGAAGCAAAGTTTGGGGAAGAGAACATATCTTCTCACTAGCTGATAAGGTCAGAGAAGGGATGAGCTTCATCAGCGTGCTTAGACCAGGTGGCAAATATTGTTTGCTACTACCAAGGCATAGACATTTAAAACAGACCTGCAGAACTTCCCATACTGAACACGAAGCTCATGACTGGCTCCTCACCCACATTACCCCACAGGTAGGACACAGGTAGCATGGCAGACAGGACTTCCCAGCCACTCTCTTCATCAGACTTTCCACATCCATCTCTCCCAGTGAATGGGATCATGCAGAATGCATGGCTTCACCACTGTGGGACAGGGGGACAAGCATGTGTCACAGCTACTGATGTGCCACGAAAATGGAAAGCTGTATTTAGAGAAGCCCTGGCTGTGAAAACCTGGCAACGAGCATGAGTCCTGGCAATGAGCAAACCTATTCATTGCGGGAACTCCTCAAGAGGGGAGTGGGTTACACAGATCTTGTGTATAATGCTAAACTTTGAGATGTCCAACATAGACAGGACTAAATTCACAATTTAGGGCCTAACAGAAACAGAATACCTGGAATTTAGCTGAACTTTCTACGTGCTTTTGAAACAACAGTAAGAACCCTTGTATGTGTGGACATATACCAGAAGTGCAATTTACATGGTTAATTATAAGAACAACCTATAAAGCCAATTAGCTAATTTGCAACACAGCACATTGAAATGGTCAATAAGTAAGAGAAGTCAGAGCTGATAGGATTTGTTCTCTGTCATCTTGTCATATGCCTGCTTCATGGGTGGTTTCTGGCCAGCTATATGCAAGTATTGTATTGCTTGTCAGATGGAATAAATAAAACAGAGCAGCATATAAATAAAACAGCATAGCAGCGTAGATAATTCCAGTGAGAAGGGTCAAAGCCCATGGCTGAACAAGACCATGGAGGCTGGCAGAACATACACCACTAGAAGAAGGCCCAGGACATGCATCACATAACCCAGCATATTGTCCAAGTCCCATGGTACCGCGCATAACATCTGGTGCACTTTGAGATAAGATTTGGATGCTTGTGAGGTCTGATAGATGAGTTATGCCTGTGTATAAAGCATCTATGGTTTTCCTCAGCTATGTTGCATATTGAAGCTTTTGGGAGTTTATTTTTATCAAAGCTGCTGGAATCAGCACTGCATTACTGAGAGGCCAAGGAGATCTGTTTTCCACCACTGGGTGGAAAACGGTTTTCTGACTGGGTGGTCTTTGGAGCTCACCACTGCTAGACAATACAGCTCTAAGTAGACTTAGACTATATTAACCATTAATATGATCTTGGGCTTAGAGAAAGATACAGGAATCTCCTTAAGTAAAGAGAGGCACTAGGAACTACCCAGCTGCTCCCCCATTCTCTCCCACCTAAGGAAGGCATCATGTTGGAACATCCTTTCTCCTTTGATCCATGATTCACTTGAATTCCAGTCCTCTGGGACTAATGAAAACATTGCTTGACCCTTTGCACAGTGTTTGCTGATAGGAAAAGATGATTATGATAAGGAAACTGTGAAATACTCCACCACACCTCAAAATGGTAGGTGAAGATCAACAGCTCTACCCCAAACCCTCACACCTTGTGTGAGACATCGGCCTGCACAGGCCACCTACATGTGCCACTCCCTCTCAGCTCTTTGTTATGGCTGCCAGCCAGGTGTCAAGAATGATGAAAGAATGAAAGTGTTCAGCAAACTTCATCTAACTTTCTGTCCTCTCCAGTAATACACAGCTGTATCAGAATATCAGCAAGCTGGCCACTAATTTCACTGAATTTCCTTTCTGATACTGTTGTGTATTGAAACAAGCTAGGAAGATAATTCTTTACAATATTAACATCACTTATGCACCATAAGCCAAAATTTTCAGAGTGCTTTGTGAACACGAATTAATTAATCTGCATAGTGGAAATAGAAGAGATGTGACTTTGACTACTGTCCCCTTAGGTTTAAAGCAAGAGTGTACAACTTGGTTTTGCATAAATTTATTTCTGGGTCAAACCTTGCATACTTTGCCAGCATTAGCAATGGTTAGAGAAAGGAAAAAAATACGTAAGAATGGAAGAGTGGATTAAAAATTGCTTTCAAAAATTTCCTTGGAATACAAGCCTTACACATGTGTCTTCAGAGTTCATGGAATAGAAATAGCATTTTAACAAGTTTAGGTCAATAGTGCCCAGTCATGAAGGATTTTCACTGATGCTCTGCTGGAATGGAAAGTCATTATAAAATTCTAGATGTGTTCAATTTCAAAACAGAAGAAAATTGAAACCCAGAGCTAGACCTCAGAGTCAGAAGATCCAAATTCTGATCTAGACTGTAATGTGACAAATTGCTTAAAACTTTCATATCTCTATATAACTTCTTATGACTCTTCATCTTAAGACCTAAGATGATATCAGTGAGGATGAACGATGGTGTTTAAATGGGTTCTTGACTCTCAGAAGAGTGTGAGCACTGAAGCTGTTTAGCCTGCATTACTGAACTCAAGAAATAACTACCAAATTTATGGTTTGGTTTTAGCATAGACACATATTTGAATTTTTTTTCTAATGTTACTTTGGACTTTCCCTAAATTGAGCTCCAGATAGTCAAGACATGGAGAGGATCAAGGACTCAAACATTAGATGTGGGTGCTGGGCAATGCTGTATACCAGGAGGCACACTGCATGTCTGAGGAAAGATTGGGTGCACTTTATATCATTAGACAAAATTTACTACTTCTGAATGACTATCATGGAGAAACACTGACATCACATGTGGCTCCTTTGGACCCTTCCTAACTACCAGCTCATGGTCATGAGCCCACTGTTTTTATCCTCTCTTCTGTACTGCACTATCCCATTCCTTTCATTCTATCAAGGTTCATGCGCATTATCGCTTGAAACTAAGTTTTTGCTGTTCTCTTAAACTTTCAATTTAATTTCTTCCAGAATCACTTTTTTCAGACCCAACCCAACAGCTTCACAAAGATGTTTACAGAGACAAAAAAAGTTGCATTACACAAACCATATCTAAAAAGTCTCAAGAAATGGGGCTCGGTAGTTCTTATCCCTATGGGCCAGAGTCAGTTCCTTCCTGATGTTGCACCACAGTCATTCCATCCCTTTTCCTGCTTCAGCACATCCTGACAAGGTTTTACATGCATGCAGCCAGCATGGATGGGTGAATTAATTTCATCACTTGATCAGGCATCCATGGAAGTAGAGGACCAGAAGGACCTTTTTACCCTAAGGAAAAGTATTTATACTTAGATCATCTGTGATCTGAAAAATTTGTGTCCTAATCCTCTTAAAAATTGTCAGTGAAGAAGATCCCACAAAATCTGCATACTGTTTATGCTATGCATCTTTGATATTTTAAAATATTTTCCTAATGCATAATTTACATTTTCCTTGATGATTAAATTGATTAATGTGAACTGATTTCTTGCTATCTTACAACAAGTAGAAATGCTGACATTCTCATTGGCCTCTTCACACCATTTTGCAGACTGAACATGATTTAATCTGTTCTTCTCTAGATTAACACTCTTCAGCCTTTTCAAAATTTTTTCGGTATATTTCATTTGGATTATTCTCTTTTTGCCTATATCTTTATTTTAAACTTACTCTGGTTATTTTAAAAGTTACACTTCCCTGGTCTTACATCCAAAATCTTGCTCAATACCTCTCAGAAGAAAATTTTTGCAACAATGCCCCTTTTCAATGTAATTTCAGTTTGTGATTCCAAATATTCACCATACTCTTTTTGGCAGTTGTACTATAGGAAACATTAACAACCTTGTATTTGTCCATCTTTCCAAAATATAGCACTTGGCTCCTGACTTTCACGGAATTTCATCTGACCACTTTCAGGCATTCTCTTCCATTCAAAACGAGTCTCAAAGCTGATCTCCTACCAAGACTTCACAGCCCAATTCTATCCAGGGGTCTCTTCAGCTGTCCTGAGCGTGTTGCCTCTTCATCATCAAAATCATTCACAAAATAATGGCCAGCTCAGCAGACCAGACTGGTCCCCTCTGAACCCCCCTCTTTCACTGTAAAAATCTCCTCTTTCTCTGTGGATCCTCAGAACACATTTACATCCACTGCCTTCATTTAGACCCTACTCTCTAACCTAGGACCCTCTTAATGGAGATGGAAGTAAAGGAGAAATGACTGACACAACCCATTGGTTGTCCTGCTGAACTCCTGTGTTGGTGAACTTTGGCTGTCAGGGATCTAAACTCTATTCTCCTAGTGTACATGCTAGAATCAACTGGGAGATCATCAATAGCATCACTAAAGCTGGATCTATTATTTACTAAATAGATGTCATCTTCTGTGTCCACATAATTTTCCAATTCTCTTTCAAAAAAGAAAATTAAATTAGTTTGGCCCAATTTGCTATTGACACACCTCCACTCATTGCTTTTCATGACTCATGCTAAGTGGAAGGAAGCACCTTTAAGATTATTTTATTATTCTACAAACTTAAAGAAAATTATTATTTAGTAATCTTTTCTTGTGTCTACTTATGTAACAAAGTTAAAGTAGTTGATCTTGAAATCCCTGATCTGATGTATATTTTCCTTCAGTCCTCTGGCACCACAGTGCCCTTGCTGAGTTCTCAAAGGTAATCACAGATAACTCAGAGTTGTCTTGGATATTCCTTAAATCTGCTCAATTTTATCAGGTCCTGCTGAGCTGACAGCATCTATTTTATATAAATAATCACGGACTTTTGGTTCCCTCCCTGATCTCATTTGCATTTCAATCTCTTTGTTAAAATTAATTTTGTCATGTATCTAGGTATAAGTAATCTTTTGGGGGGAGAAGAGCAAAGAGAAAGGGACAATTATTTTCAGACTTCTCTGCAGTCTTCTCCCCTTTTTTTGTTCTTCCCATTAATGATGGGGTGCTCTGCACTCTCTTTTCCTTCTTTATATTACTAATGTATTCACAGAACATTTTCTTGTCAGCTTGGTGATTTTAAGTGCTGGATTAGAACTTGGACCTTTTGTGTTCAATCTTTACTTTGGGAAAGTTTTAAAGAGGAACAGGGAAAGAATCAAAGGAGAAATCCAATGAGAAACTGAAGTAAAAAGAAAGGGCAAGGCAGGAAAGGAACAGAGTTGGAACATAATATTAAATAAAATAACACCTCTGTAAATGCAGTCATATTTTATCACAGTCAGTTTAAAGATCTATTCTGTATGTGAAGATAAAAAAATATGAATCTAGGAAAACCATAGTGGTGTTTTAAAATTATTTGAATTTCTGAGGACATGTGAAGGGGGAGATAGGATCTGTGAATCTGAGTCACTCTGTCATCTTAAAAATTAGTTGCTGTGCTTTCCCTAAGCACCACGACATGAGTCACCCAGGCCATTTTCAGCTCACCCAGTTGGTACAGCAGAAAAGGTCACTTTTCAAGCAGATTTGATGCTGGCAGTGGCCCTCTGATACCCAGCACACTTGCCTAAGCCAGTCTGTTTCAGAAGACCACCTACAAAGACACAACTGATAGAAGTGGGTCATGGTTTCACCCAGTCCTGAAGCCTTGGAGGGTATTCTGGCTACACCCTCACCAACTTCACAGGTGCCAGGTTTCACCATGTCCTCTTCCAAAGGGAAAAGGAGCAGGTTCTCTGCTGATGCCTCCAAGGAAGGAACAGGAGTAGCTCCATTGATGGTGCAGAACAGCCAGCTCAGGAGAACCCTTACTACAAGGACTCTGTTATTTCCCCTATATGAGAATGAGTCGTTATTCACTGTGTTGGTACTGCAGGGCAGGTGTCATCTTAAAGGTGCTGGACTACAGTGACATGCTGTTTTTGACCACTATCAGTAGCTTGACGCTGGACACTGCAGAAGAGACCTGATCTGCTCATCCTACCAGCAAGTTTGTTACCCCTGAAGAATGAATGAATGAATAACCTGGTAGAGAATTATCCCTCCGCCTGCCTCCTTACGGGTTCACTGCCTTTTGAGTGCACAGGTAAAAGGTGTCTGGCTTCCAGGCTCTGGAAACGTGAGGGTACCTAAGCATGCACATTGTAGCACTCTTTGAATGGCTTTAGACCTTTGAACTCGCTTGACATTTCAAATTTGCACTACGTTATTGAATTTTAGGTACCTGGGAGAAGCCTGGCAGGCTATGACCTCCACACAGCAGTCTTGGAGAACAAGTCCAATGCAGATCAGATTTAGAGTAAAGCTGTCAAATGTTTGGTAGCTGGTAAGTGGGAGATCAGCCTAGTCCATTAATTAATTTTCTTTGATATAATTTTTCCCCTAGGGTGCTGGTTTGATTTAAAGCTATGACTCTGAGCCTTACACTTTGATACCAACTATGAGTACTATAATGACCTGAGAAAATTGCATGATTTAGATCCAAGGCAAAAGGGACAGACCCAAGTCTAAGGAGTTAATGATTTTAAAAGGTGCAACCATAGAGGAAGTGGGAGGGAGCAAAGGAAATGTAAGTTAATGGACTCTGTTCTAGCAATTCCTCTTAACCTACATTTTTGTCCTTAAAAGGCATTGGGGTTTTGCAACAGCTTCTTTTTTTAATAATCAGAATGATGAACAGCTGGTGAAATAAGGTGCATTTTAGTACACTGACAGCATTAATCACTGGCTTAACTAACTCAAGGCCAGAGCTCTGTCACAGCAGATCTCTAAATCAAGAAGAAAATTGTGTTCCAGGTCTCCCCAGAAGTATATATGCAATGCAGGATCCAAGGGATGACCTCTTACGGAATCTGGTAGACAGAAGATTGGATTATTTTATCTGTGTTCCTTTTCAGCCTCAATATTTTCTTTTTCTGATTTCAATCATATTCCAGGAAAACATCTCTATTTCAGAGAGTACTTAGCCATATGCTTACTCTGCAAAATGACTTGCTTAAATCCTGTGAACTCCTCAGTGACACAAGTACATGCAAAACAGTTCATCTGAATTTGATTTACATTAAAGTTGGAATTCACCATGCCAGTAAAAGTGATCCCAATTTATTTCTTTTTCCTGCATCATCATTAAACATGATGTGATCATTAAGAGCAGCCTAAGTTTGCACTTGTAGCTTTGGCTCAGGTCTGCCCAGTCCAGATCCTGTGGGTTCTGGAAAGACAATGTTTGGATGCTTACATAACTCCACAGCTTTGATGTGGTTCAGTTTATTTATAACAGCAAGTTCTTGTGCATAATAATTCCTGCTTCAAAGAGTTCATAGCCAGCTTAAAGTTCTTGGCCCTACATTGTTCCCCCTCCAGAAGAGCAGTCTGGTTATCAGTGCACTTCCCTACCACCCGTGGGGGAGCGTGCACAGGAACAATATCTCCAGTTTGATTCAGGCTGGGCAAAGCTCAGGACAATACCATCAATCAGTAAATTAATTTACTGGATTGTCAACATTTTCTGACATGATTTTGATGTTCAGTTTGAGCTTTTTGTTCTCTATTGTGTATTTTTAGAGACTTGCCACTGGCATTGGTGAAATATTTACAGATGAATTCTTTGACTTTTGATGTCATCCAAATGCTCTAGGTGGCAATTAAAACTCAAAATAGAGCAGTGACAAATTCAGAGTTGTGAAAAAATTTCTTTGCTCAGGACAATATTTTCACTTCAATCTATTCACTGAGTTTCTATTGACATGTACAGGAAGTTTGCCCAAGGGCTCTTGAAGAAAGATGAAACATTTTGCCAGTATTGCATAAGGATTCTAAAAGCATTGTGTTTCACCAACCTGATCTGACTTTCTGTCCTAAGAAAAAGGCACCAAGTACTCGGAAAAGAAATGGCTGAAGGAAAAAATTCAAAGGGATTTTCCAGCCATTCAGTTTGTGGTTATAAAAACATTTCAGGGTCTGAAGATTCAGCAAGAAATAAAGCTTGTGTTTCTGGATTAAACTGGACTTTTTACACTGCTAACTAATATATCTGAATTGGTATTCACCTACACTGTGGCCCTTTGAAGCTCTGTGTGGTGTGAAAAATCACATGTGGAGCCTTTTGTGGAGCAATTAGCTCATCATTTCATCTTTCCAAGGGTGTGCTATAATGTACCTCATCTTTTCTTCCTAGGTCAGTAATTTCAGGCCCCTAACCATTTTTAGGGGATAAATGCATCCTAATTTCCAGTAGTTAGAACTGAATGCAATATACCCCGTGCAGTTACAGCAAGACCTCTAAGAACTAAAAAGAACTTCAGTTACCTCTTTGGTCTTTAACTGCAATTATGTTTTGCTTTATTTGGGGATAATATCAAAATGACAAATTATTTATCCCCCATGATGGTAATGAATTGTTGCAATGTGGCAGCACCATACAGTGCTGGCCGGTGAAGACCAAGACCGCCACCCCAAACAGGTTTGTTGGTGGGACCATACAAGGGGCCAAAACCCTTAGCTGAGGGTGACTAACCATAAGCCCCTGTGGCTGTATGGTAATTGTCCTTTCCTGGTTGGCCCACTGCCTCTCCTCCCTTCTCCGCCATATATAGTTATTCTCTAGAATGTTCTAAGCTCCTCGACGCCCCATTGGCTCCCAGTTTTTTCTCCTCGCCTCCTATACTCCCTATTGGTTCTGTGTATGTTTCCCCACCTCTGTACCTCCCATTTGCCTGCTTGTGATTTGTCCCCTGACTATTCTCTGCCCCTACCAGCTGAAGTATAAAAACCTATCTCACCCCTGTTCGGGGCTCTTCGTGCCCCTCTTCCTTCACTCTGATAAACATGTTCCTGCAACCCCACGGAGAGTCCATGCCTGCCTCTTTACCTTCTCCTGCGCCTTCCACATTGGTGGGTTTGTGAGCCCTTTGAGTGATCCTGCAGACCCTCCCGCTGCGAACAGCACCCACCGCATCCCGTGAGTGCAGTCAGAAGAATGCGGTCCAGCGCACTCTGAGCTAGCTGCTGACTGCACACCGCGTTCATGAATGTGCTCAAGCTATTTTCCACACCCTATATAGAGCAACTAGCATTTTTCTGACATTCATTGTGTTACTTTTTGTTCGTTATTTCTAGCCTGTTCCTGTGTCTTATTTTTGTGATTTCATTTCATGCACAGAAGCTCTAGCCCATTTAAGAGCTGTATTCATCTGCTCACGGTGGATGATCATCTTGTAACAAAAATCTGTCAATTATAAGGAATTAAGGCAAAATGCGTCTGCCATCAAGGAACAAACTGAATCTGACTACAACCCTGACACAGCACACAGTTTACCTGGCAAAAAGAAGGACAACACCGCTGTTGTGCTTTAACCCCAGCATACACTACATGTAGATGGACACTACAGAAACTCTATCCTCTTCTACAGAACATAAAAGTTTTGAGTGGGCAGGGACAGCCTGATTGACAGATCCTCTACTGTTGGCCAGCCAGGTGGCTTTTGTTAAATATGTACCCCTATGTTTGAAGGTCCCACCACCCACTGCTCTCAGCAGTCTTTAACAATCATTTGCATCATTCAGTATTCCCAGAGACCACTGCATGATGTGGGATGTGATACACCCCCTCAGTGCCAAGTGTCTATGAGATTGTTTCAGAAATGAGTACCCTTGTCTGAGTCAATTATTTCTGGGATGCCATGTCTACCTAAAATTTTTTTTCAAGGCTCAGTATAGTGTTCTAAGTGATGGCATAGGGCATTAGGTTATGTTTTCAGCCCTCCAGTGGTTGTTTTCACCTTTGTAAGAACATCATTCTTGCCTTGGCAGGTTTGTGGGACTATTTATATACTGAGCATGATGTTCTGTGGTGTGGAAGATCCCTTTGGCCAGTTCAGGTCACCTGTCCTGCCCATGGTCCCTCATGACTTCTGTGCACCTGCTCAGAGCAGAGCATAGGGCACTGAAAAGTTCTTGACTCAGGGTAAGCACTGCTCAGCCCCAGCTGGAGTGTGTTAGCAAAGTTATCATTGTACTAAATTCTAAATACAGCACTGTACCAGCTACTAAGAAGAAAATTAACTCTATCCCAGCCAAAACCAGGACACACACAGGTGTCAACCGGACACTCTTCAGAAGGAACAGAGAGAAATAGACACTTTCAGGGAGAGTTTTGTCTGGTCTACTTTAGGCATCTACCTTGTCAGGACACACCTTAAAGATGCTGTATTTCTTCACTGACTAAATAGGGCAGAGCTCTACTTTGTAGGTGCCTAATGCAGGGTGAGATGAATCCTGTTTTATTCCTCTCCAATTACAGCCCCATTCAGAGTCATGTACAGCTGCAAGAGATGCCTGATTTCAGCTACAGCAGCTAGTTTGGCATCAGAAACTGAGGGGGGTGATAAGTGAGTCGGGTCAGGACTCATTTCCTAGGATCTGTTTTAAAACACCTAAGCACAGCTCTCAGAATAGGCTAATTATCAGCCTCTCTGTCCCACTTTCACAGTTTTATAGCTTTGATCATGAGAGCCTTTGAGCCAGACTCCTGACTCCCACATTACATATGTACAGACTCCTGCACAACAAACCCAGTTTGCCTAAGGACCCCCTGGGTGTGACTTAAGAAATAATACTAGACTGAAATGGGATTTTCATTTTCTCTAAATATAGTTCAAGTGACCAGGCACATTGCTGCTAGTGGATGCTTGGATCATATGATCAACCATGAACACCTTCTGTAAATATCTTTCCTGCAATAAATACCACAGAATTTAGTTTGCTGTTATTTCTAAAAGCAAATTTCAGCTTCTGGAAGCTGAACAGCCTGAGCTGCTTCTCTGGATGAGAAGAATGACTGAAGGGAGTGGGTAGATGTGTTCAACAAAACAAGCAGCACAATAACTTCATAGATGTGCTTTGTTTTTAATTAAAGGAGGCTGTTGTAAACTGCTACTGTGCCTCAGTCTCCCTCTTTTTAACTAACAGATCATGGCAGAGCAGTGGTCTGCAAGGTGAAAGATGTTGAAATGGAAAATGTTGTTCATTCAGTGCTGCACCAGTATTGTCCATCTCTCAAGGTCATTAGGAAATCTGCCTAAAGCTTCATTTGACATGCACTGAAGTTGCTCAAGTCTAAGCACTGTAAGGCTCAGTGGAAATGATGAGATTTCACAAGCTATATTCAGCTTGCTAAGATATAAGCAGACAGCCTCTGGGCACACACAGGTCTCTCAAGCTGAGCAAGCTAGCCCAGGAGCCAGGGTTGACTTGGCCACTCTATGACATGTTCTCAAAATGACAGAACAAAAGCCAGAAGGTCAGAATGATGGCAACTAGACAGTTTCGATTCACAAAAAAAGTTTTTATTTCACCTTGGGCTTCAGATTCAGTATTGCTTATTTCAGGAAAAAGCGGTAATAAATAATGAGGGAAAACACCAGGTTTTCACAAGATAAATAGTCTCAAGGGCACATGCAGGACAGATGTCTCTTTTTCCCCTCTCTTGCAAAAGAACTGGCTTCATACTCATTCTTTGTTCTTTTGTCGTACTTCTTGCAGCAGCAGTCAAGACTAAAAAATGACACGGACCATTATTTACACTCTTGAGTTTTCCTCAGTCATCCTCTTTACCCTAAAAAAATGGGAGAGCTCCCTGGACTGCCCACACTGGAGACAGTGGCAGTCTTGTTTGTGACCCAGGCTTTTCTTCTCACATACAAAATGTTGACAGGAATTAGTCTCCACTGGAAACCCCTGCCTGCTTGAGACAGAGGACAATCCTGTGTTTAAACAATCCTCAACAATCCCTAGGAACAGGATACTGGAAAAATCTCCCAGGACAAGTCTCATCCCCTGATAAGCTGTCACATATCATCAAGTTCCATCTATAAGCTGATCATGTTTCAAATAAAAAAAAAAAAAAAAAAAAAACACCCNGCTGCGATCATGTTTAAAAAAAAAAAAAAAAAAAAAAGAAACACCCTCGCCCCCCCCCGCCCCAACCATAAAAACATTTTTGTCCTTATTACCGCTACTGGAGGATCTTCCAGAATCTCAGCAGTTGTTGCAACAATTAGGAGTGCTTTTCTAACTTTCAGACATTTATGGATATAAGCAGTTAGTACCTAATTTTTCTTATAGTTCTATTCCCCAAATTAATTCAATCTGATCTTTGCCTGGTGTTCACCCACTGGTGTGTTTACAGCTGACAGCCACACCTCTTCTTACTCATCCTTCTGCAAGACTAGAAAAGCTCCCAGCTCAGTCAGACTCTTTCCAAGTAGTAAACTCTCTCAGGTCACCACCATGACCACTCTCTGTGACTACTGCAATATAAATTCATCTTTCTTTTCGAAGGGGTGATAAGAATGGTGCAGTGTTGCAGCACAACTTAAAACTTCTCTGCTGGAGATACTTCCCTTGAGACACTCCAGGAGTGCCTTTGCCTTCTTCACACCTGCACCACTTCTATGGCTCATGTTCAGCTTTTATCTGACTATTACACATCTTTCTTCTCCTTAGTTACTTCCTGCTGATAAGCTGCCAGCTTATAACAGAAATCCATCTTATTACTCCCTAAATTCCTGCTACAACAAAGTATTTAGGTTTCTAATTCCTATTTAGTCAGTTCCTAACATCCCACTGAAATCAGTAGGAATCAACTGATGCTACCATGCTCCCACTGAAATCAGTGGGAATTAGGTTTTGTAGTATAGAGTAGACTAAGCTATCAGCTTTTCTTTAAGATGATCATAATAGAAACATTATCAGCAGAAGACAAGACACCATGAACCTCAATATTTCTAATAATTATTTCAGGAGTAATAAATCAGAAAGTGCTTTTAAAGACCTAGAAATCAATTGAAAAACAAAATAAGTATGCACACTGATTTGACAGCTCCCATTCTTTTAAAAAAAAGAACTTTGCTAACTGAGAAGCCCTGTTTGGTAAGGGAAAAAAGTGTTAATACTAAGTCAAAAAAGACGAAGTACTACTAATAATGATAATAATACAACAGTCCTAGCATTTATCCCTGAGACAGAAGGGCCAAGTGGAACTGCGTTGAAAAGAAAACGGTCCCTCCTAACCTTCTGGTCCCCTAAATCACTGTTGGTACTCCCAGTAATTTTCAATTTCCGGAGCAGCTGTGTGTAAATCTTGAAAAAAATCTTGACTGCAGAGAGGGTGCACTTTGATTATTGTATTCTCTGCATCACTATTTCTGACATATTCCAAAATTTCCCTATATTTCTCTTAGTGCTACAGTCTAGTCTTGCCATATTGCTAAATTATTACAGGATGACACTGCTTGGGATATCAGCTGAAAAAATAAGGCACAAGAAGAGAAAAGTCTTTGATGGGAAAATCACGATAATTTAGGAATGTGTTACTTCCAAACAAGCCAAAACCAGACAATTATTTGTTGGAAAACCTAGACTGTAAGAATATTGTTAATCATTGGGTTCTGCAAAGTAATAAAAGTGTGTGCTTTACTTCCAACCTGCTTTATAAACATGAAATAATGTGTTAAACTATGAGAAAAGATTGCATTATAATAATTACATGACAGCTCAGAAGCAAATGTGTGTCAGTTTTCTTCTAAGACAATTTGTTTCTTGGAAATTTACCCAGGACGACTGGCATTTCTTCATGCCTCAGAGATAAGGCATTGTGGCAGAAATGGGTGCAAAAAACGGGTAACCAGGACCTCTGGGTACTTCTCTATGGCAGCCCATTCAGAGGCAAGGGCAGTGCAGAACACTGAGCCCTAGGTCTGCACCCAAACACCCATCATTACAACCCTCAGTTAAATGGGAGGATTCAATTCTAATGTAATTTCTCTTAGTAAAGGTTGAAAATGCTTCAAAGCATCTAGCTGTGCTGAGATTTCCCTGACACAAGCCTTTTGGAAGAAAACTGAAATATTTCCCTATGAGAAGACCCAAGCCAGGCACAAAAGGTGATGACGTAGTCAAGATGTGTCCCAGGACAGGAGACCTCAGGAGATTTACAAAGCAGCCTGAAGACACAGCTGGAAGCTTCTTCCCCTATCAGGCTTTTAAAAATAACTCAGCCCCTAGAAAAGTCCAGATTTGTAGTTTCAGAGGTAACTTTGTGAAGCTAGGGCTGTATATCAAAGAAGCACCATGAAGAATTTNGTGTGTGTGTGTGTGCGTGCCCACATATGTGTGTGTATATTTTATATATATATATATATATATATGTGAATATAAAAATAATAGATGACAGTGGGATGCTCAGGTACTATGTAAAGAAACAATCAGATATGATGCACGAAGGTGTAAGTACCAAAGATATGTTGACAGAAATATTCCCATTCTCTGAATTAACAGCTGGATCCTGCAGGGTGGCACAGGCCACTGCAATGTTCCCCAAAATCTGGACTAAGCTTGTGTTTAATAGGGATAACTAATCTTCTTGTAAGGACTTCAAGTGAGAGAGAGTTCTGCACCTTTACTGGTAGCTGCTCAAATTTCTAATTTATCTCACAACTAGGACATTGCCATTTATTTCTAACTTAAAACCCAGCATGTCACAATATAAGAGAATACAAGGCTGGGAGAGACCCTGAGAGGCCTCTTGATTCATCTTTTTTTTAAGGAAGGGATCAGTTTTACCTAACCTGCTGTTATATATGATGTTGGTTCTCAACAATCCGCAGGGACACAGATAGGACTAAATCCCTCATTTCCACTTTATCGCAAATAACCTGAATAGATTGTGTTCTTTAATTCTTCTAAAGAAAGGTTGATTTCCAAGTTCTCAATTAGTGTTTGGGCCTGGGCCTCTTCTGGACTTCCATTATTTCCATATCTGTTTGGAAGGATGTCAGCTCAGTTGAATGAAATGTTTAGTTAATGAACCGTCCAGTGTTGTGTCCGAAGAAAGGATCACTCTCCTACAAACATACTTTTTTTTTTTTTT